>JASFAX010002906.1:0-44313 GCA_030737875.1 Allium sativum
AATAAAAAAAAACATAATGTACTAAGCTACTATTTTTCCGTATAACTTGTAACAGATCAGTATAAAGTGATAAAACAGACAATTAATAAAGCTATGCAACTTTAGTATAGTGCAATACATTTAGTGAAACAAATGGTAAACAGTATGACTAAAACATATATATAATATGTTGCTGAAAAATTATAACTGAAAACATGAGTAGAAACAACACCTATATTAGCATCAATTAGTTTTTGAGTCTAATCCACAGAACATGAAAATCAATATTTTAGTGATAAAAAAAACAATCAGAATAATTTTTCATGGCATTTTTGAACAGATAATGTATTACTAAATAGAAAATATGGATTTTAAACTACAAATATATACAGAAAGCATACCTGCATATGTACTTTTAATCCTTCAGCAAAGCAAGCACTGGATCAAGTAGAATATTGAGATTGTTCAACAAAATTACGTCGACCTATCTCGTTCGTTAGACAAACACCCCAAAGTCAGTGCAGAACCCAAATCTGAAAACCAAAAGGAAAAATAAACATTGTAGTTTAATAGTTGATTTTTGCAGGTATATCGGATGAAAATTTTGTGTTTGAAAGGAAATTTAAGTGAAGTTCGTTTAACACAGAAGATAACTGAGTAACATAATACGAACATGGGAGAAGCAAGCGGTGAACTCCTACTGTAATGTAAAAAGTTGAAATGATTATAATGATTCAGACTGAAGTACAAAGGACCATCAAGCGAAGCATACAAATATATGAAATACATCATGGTATAATATAATTTGCAGTTGCAAGATGGGTAGTTGATGCATAATGATATTATACTGTAGGTAGAAACTGAAAAATCTTTTTATCGGAAATAAAGATCTATAAGACAGTTATACAGCAACAGAAGTCACCTCATACGTCATCGTGAACGCGGAGCAAAGGTTGATCCGGTGGCAGAAAGGTGGAGGAATGGTAGATCTGAAAAAACGTGAGAAAGAACAACAAAAATTAAAGAAAATAGTAGGAAGAAAGGAACGGTTAAATTATCTCACCTGAGATGTTGAGGTCGTGGAAGATTAACGGTTAATCCACATGTAGAAGTGAAGAGGGGATGTAGATCTGGCGTAAGGTGAAAAGAAGAAGTTGGTTTTGAGGATGGATCGGCCGGATAGAGGGTGAACACGGAGATCGACATGGCAGGTGTGACGAAAGGAAGGAAGACGGAAGAGTTGGAAGGAAGTAAGCGATGAATAATAGAGGAAATCTTGAGAAATTCGAGGGTTTGACAGGAAGTTGACAACTGAGGAAAGGCGGAAGAAAGCGGATGACGGAGAGAAGAAAGGCGGCGAGGAAAAAAGAAAAAAATTGGGAACGTGTCGACGAAACGGAACTGAGTCGTGGGTAGTGACGGCAAATGACATGTCTGCCATGAAATTTAATCGGTTGTTCCATTTGGGGTTTTGATGGGTGAAGGGCTATTCTGGAAATCCAAAAAAGCTTCACCACCCCTAAGTATTTCTATTATTATAAAGATATATATATATATAATTAAATTAAATCGAATAACGATGCTGCAGTTTGTATTTTGAAATCGTGACTTCAAACGATTAGTGCGGGAGAGCCGACCGTCGGATTTTCCGAAACTGAAACCGTTGGATTCGTTTTGAAAAGATCTTTCTAATGATATAAAATTTGTGAAGATCCAATGGTTATATTTTCAGATATGTGTAAATCAAATCTGAAGAAAAACAGTGCCACGGCCACGTTATGGCCTGAAGCGTCGTTTGAATGAATTATCTATTTTTAAATAAATAAAAATAGCGATAAATCGTGATAAAATATTATAAACGATATGGAGTGGAAATAAACTGAATTTGCTCGGTTTATGTGATATTTGATGGTTGAATGTGTTTGGCGTGAAAATTACACTAAAGAACAAAATTAGTGATATCGAATAATTTAACCATTGAAATGAATTGATTTGAAATTCTAAATATACGTGAATTATTTGAAAAGGCTGAGTTAATTCTCATTCCAAATAACTGATCGACGAATGAAAGTCGAAGATATAAAGACGGCGCAAGACCGATGATCTTCACGTCGGATGGAGGGGTGCTGCTGATGCTCATGATGGGAGTAGATACCTTGAAGGGGCTAAAGTAGTAGCCGTCCGAACGTACTTGTTGATTGTACGGATATGCGAGGTATTGAGTGCCTCCGGTTTCATTCAGACCCAGAACGAACGTGTAAATGGATTGTGTGTCTGACATTGGATTTTGTTCTGTGCTGATTGATCTCTATTAAATATATATCTGTTTGGCGGTGGAGAATTTATTCTCTTGCTTAACGCCGTTCTCTAAGACGTACGAGCTCAGAGGTTATATATCGATAGAAATCAGTCGCATGGAGTGAATTGCCTGTGTGGCACGCCTAAGTGGCAGATGATCAAGGCTTCTGTTGAAAAGCAAAGTGTTGTGGTTGATGATCAAAGCACGGCCTGTGTGGCATAGCTATGTGTATAACGTGAATTCGCGAGCCTCACACCCCGGTATGGACCAGAAACGGTAGAAGGATCCAAGGAGGACATGCGTTTCTTTCTAGCTAGGGTGGTGTCAGTGACTTACCAGCCTTGACATTTATATTATTTTCACCTGTGTGGTTATTGCTGTTGCGAGGCGCCTCGGATATATCGGTCGATCCGGGACCGATGGAGTCATTGGGCTCATTTACGCCCCAAAGGGCGGGGTAACGCAGTGTTCAAGCATTTTAATCCACATTGGTGGACCGGCCCTGTGGCTCCAAAGGGTCGATTCGTTCTGGTCCTCAGACTATCTTTTGCCTTCGTTCATGATGGAAACCCAATTTCCAAATACGATACTGTGCGGTTTTGATTGTATACCTATATATGGCGACATAGTGGTATGGGCCATTAACGCTGTCTATGATTGATAGTTATGATTGAAATTGTTTTTGAAACATATAAACACTTGCAATAATATCAAATGACTTGTTTTGCTCGTATCAAGCATATTTTGGCCATTATAAGGTAAAACTCTATCCTCCGGTTTGTGTTGCATTGTGTGATGGGAACCGAGTCTTATAATGGATTCATTTTTATAAAAAGCACTGCGATGTTTAAAAGATTTATTTGTTTTAAAGCACTGGCAATCCAATGGAGTAAACCCGTTCCGCGAAAGTGGCGTGGTCCTGTGATTAGCCATATTGTAAAATGTGTTAAGTAGATTTCTCATACCAGTCCCATGACTGACTCATAGTTTGTTTCACTTGCAAACTTTGGTGCCCCTTTTTCTACACGGCCAGCCTTGTATTCAGGTTTTAGCAGGCTCTTTCTGGATAGATGGAGATAAAGATGGATTCTATCATTATCTCTTTTTATGTTGTTCAGCTCCTATTGTACATATTATGTTTTGTTTTCCGCTGTAGATATTTATGTATAGCTGAACTGTATTTGTACTAAGTATGATCCTGTATACTGTGTAACTCTGATGATTATGTTTATCCAGTGTATTGTATTGCACATTCTCTGGTGTATTTATCTATTTCTGGTCTGTTATTTCTGTTTATGTGTTATATTTCAAAGATTACCCTTACACCATCTTATCGGGGTTTGATGTCGTCACAGTTTGTTAAGTATATATTCATTTGTCGATTGAACCGATGAAATTGAACCGTTGTTTAATTTCAGCGAAATACCAAATCGTTATTTTAACGAGTGGACCCAATGAAGGTAACTTACCTTGTTGGTCACGTTTACATTATATACGTGTTTGATTTAATGAATTGTTTGAATAATAGTTGTGTTAAATAAATAGGTTGATGTTAAATAATCGTTATTTACTGAAATTATCAGTTAAATTGGATTGAAAGCTATTATTTGAAATAATCTATGTGAATACACGGAAGAATAGGTTGGGGAATCCAACTGGATTCCTCAAATATGTTAGGTGTTATTTATTTTCATATTTTCATTATATGAACTATTTAAACTAATTTGGTTGGAGGGTTGATTTGAATGTTGACCTAAAATTCAACTTTCATTTTGTTTAAACTAATGAGTGATATTGGTTGAGTAATTGGCAATATATGGCCTATAAATAAATCGTTTTCCAAATATTGTTTTACCGTCAACTGAATCGATAGAACTGAAGTTATAAAATATAGTTTTATGACTGAAGATAGATTTTGAAATCTATTATTTGGAATAAAAGTTATTAAAAGGAAATAAATATTTATTATTTGAGTTTATAAGTGATTATTAAATGAATTTATAAAATAAATTCTGATATTGAATCAAATTTATAAGTCGGAGAGTAGAAAATTAACCTAATAGTTAAGAGTTGAATAATTGTTTTTGAGAAAAATAATTAAATGGAATTATTTAAATTAATTATATTATTAATTAATTTAAAGTAAGAATTAATTGGAATGGGTTCACGAGATAATCGTATTTTGAGTTGACTAAGTCTACCATTCTAACTGGGATCGATTCTTTAATTAGTTCATGGATTAATCTAATGTAATTGTGAACGAATATTTGTTTTAATTTTAATAAGGTTTTAAAAAGGAATTTACTATTTATTTTCGTTAATAAAAGAAAATAACTACTACTGTAGTTAATATTTGAAGTAAGTTATTATTTTAATTAGTAAAAATTTAGGAGATTACTTTTTATTTGAAATTCATTTAAAAAGTGATCGAAGTTGAAATGAATCTAATTGAATTGTGAAAGGAGTGTATGAACGGTTTTATATTAAAACCCGAGTTTTACAACAAAGTTATAAAAGGAATTTTAAGCGAATACGATAGCTTAAAATAAATGTTTACTTAATATTTGAATTAAGTGAAGGAAATAAAGGTAAAAGGGGTTTTATATTAAACATGAGTTTGTAAACAAGGTTTATAAAAAGAGATGTGAAGTTGACGTGTTAATTTTAAATTAATGTTATGGAATCAAGAGAAATGGTTGGAATCAAAATGGGATTGTCAAAAAGGAAAGATCAAAAAGAGATTTGTAATTAAAATTGGTAAAAGATTAGAAATGAGATTTGGTAATAATAATTCAAGTTAAAATGAATTTTTGGAAAGATTAAGAAGTGATTTTATTAAGAAATTACTTAATCAAAATATTAAGTAATAATAAGTTATATTTAAAAAGAGATATTTTCAAATCTAAGAAGGTTTTATAAACCATATTTTAAATGAAGCAGTTTAATGAGATTTGTTTGATATTAGGATAAAGATTGGTTTTTGAATTACAACTCATATCTATCTTAAGATAAGAACGTTGTTGATCAAGGTCTGAGAGGTAAATAAATACCTTAACTTGAATGATTTTGGGATTATCTAAGGATGATATTAGTTTGTAATTGGAATGAGGTTAATAGTAATTTATTATTTCTACATGTGAAATAATAATGCAATGTTAATTGCAGGATTTGAGAATAAGAAATGAGATTTCCAAAGTAACGGAAATGGCAAGATTTGAGAATATATAAATACTTATAATGATATTTCCAAAAGTAAAAGGAAATAAGAAATTGAGTTTTTGGAATGAGTTTATTCGAAAGAATTAATGTTAGTTATTGTTTTCAAATAATAAAACAAAAGAGATTTCGTAACGTTATTTTACGAATAATAAGTTGAATTGATTTTCACAATTAGGTAATGAGAAATGATATAATAAAATAGTTTTGATAATAACTTTGTGTTAAATAAAAAGTGAAATGTTATGTGGATATATTGAAAAGGCTTTTAAGTTTTAAATTAACAATTCGTTAATTATTTTTAAAGAGGCCAAGTACTGCTGAGTAATGAACTAGTGAACTCATTTTATTTTCATCATTGTTTATTTGATAGTTAAATAACCGACTATTAAATCTGACTAATACGATTGTTGGCACGGAAAGATCGGGATCGAATCTATATTCAAAAACTATTCCGAATCAGCAAATATGTGAAGATGTTGATTGAAGACAGAGTATTGAAGACCATGGATCTGCATAAGCGGAAGGATTTGTCAAAATCTCTGGTTAGCTTCTGAAGATAAACTGTGATTCTGTCATGATTGGAATCTACGAATTGCAAGGACTTCTCGCTACTGATCCATGGGGTGACTCCAATATTGGATGTGGTAAGAGAGTACCTTTGGTTCATCCTGTTCCAGGATGACTTGTATGGACGAATGTGTGGCAGAGTATTTCCTAAAAACCACTACGTTGATTTCTACAAATATACCGAGTCGGTGGCAAAGAGGGGCACTTCTTTTACACCCAGAGTATATTTGTGGACGTCAATTAGTTTTTTGACGGAGCTGAAGATGTGGCATTCAAAGTGAATGGTGGCCAGATGTTTTGGAAAGGTAATTATGACCTCTAGCCTCATCAACCGGGAAATGCTTAAAATCGGGTAGGTCACACGGCTATGTGCGTCGCACCCATCAAAAAGGTATATCATTACCTGATCTGGAGAATTCAAATGCTTTCGGTTGTCCCTTTTTATTTTTGTTTGTATGCTATCGATTTGGTTGGCTAGCCCCCAACCGTGGTAATGATATATTCGGTACTCTCAAGAGAAAGTGAGGGGCCGGTCATGTTTAGCCTGGGTTGCAAGATGTTCTTAGTGAACCCCAATGTATTCATCTCTAGAGGTACGTTGTCGGAAAGGTGGTTGCCCATACATTGCCATGGAAATCCATTCTCCAATAAGCACCCGCGGTTTTGATTGTATACTATATATGTGGAGCTTGAGAGGCAAGCATTCCGCTAGATTGATATTTATTTGTATTTAGACATTATAATAATATCAGAGTGATATTGTTTTCAAAAATGTTTTTGGTTATCATAAGGTTAAAATCGTCCGTATTTATGTGTGTATTCGGTCTTACGATTATCCCTTTCTTTCGAGAAGATTTTGACGTTCAAGTTGTGTGATACCTTCAAACTTAGTGTGTTTTCTCACTCTGGTTCACTAGACTGATCCAGCATTTGTAATGCTCGGGTTAGACCAGGTAGTTCAGGTCCACGTTGTCGGATGCTGTGAATTCCTAAGACGAGCTGGAGGTGTTCATATGTATGATATTTAGTATTTATTTCGTCGTGTGATTGGATATGAGGACAGATTATTATAACTGTCCAGATGTATGATGTACTCTGATCATTGTAAGTTTTATTTCAAGCTCTTAGTAAAAGATTTATTTCTGTATTATATTTTGTTCCACTGCGATGTGAGAATCCGTGTTGTGATAGTTCTTCTTCTTCTTATTCTTCTATTTTGATATTTCTTTCTTTCTTTCTTATCTCACCTTCTGATTTCTTTCTAATAGCTATAAGCTTTTCTGTATAATTTGAGTTGACAACTTAAACTGTACTAAAAAAGTAGGTCGTTACACTTTCTAGCATGGATATATTCTTGTATTTCTTCACACTACTGTTCTATTTCAAGGAGCGGTGGTCTGCATGTTATTTTTAAGGGAACTCAGGATGTAACGCAAGGTGATCCAGTCTCGGCATATTTTTTCATCAGAGTCATGGAGCTTTTGAATACACTACTAGTTGATCAGGTTATAAAGAAGAATATGGAATTGCATCCTAGATGTAAGCCACCCTTGATAACTCGTCTACTTTTCGTCGATGACCTACTAATTTTCATAAACTCTTCTCTTTCAAATATTCAATGTATTTTATCAAGTCTTCATCAGTTCCATAACAATACTAGGCTTTAGATTAATGTTAATAAACCATCTGTTGTGACTGTTGGTTTACAAGATGATAAGAAGGAAGAGATTATTAAGTTCTTTGGAGTTTTGGAATTACCTAGGAATGCTACTTTTTTGTTGTTGCCTCTTATATGTTCTAGAATAACTAAGAAGAAGTGTGTTCCCCTTTTTGAAAAAAAATATTGGTAAATTGCAGCAATGACCTAGTTGTAAGTTCTCACAGACAGGTAGATTAACTATGGTTCAATCAGTTGTACTTGCTATGACAACTTATTAGCCAAGAGATTATATCTTGCCAATTAAGCTAACTAAGATGATTAGTAGTGCTCTCAATAAATTTCTATGGCATAGGGATCCTTTTTCTAAGAAATTGATACCAATTTCTTTTCATAAGCTGTATGATGATAAGAGGTATGGAGGTTTAGGTATAACAAATCTCTTTCTTTGGAATAAAGCTTCCATGTAAGTTTATTTTAATAAACTTCTCATTAATTATAATGGCTTATGATCACAATGGGTATATCATAATTTAATTAGTAGGAAGAGTTTTTGGATAATGCAGATATCTCAAAATGCAAGTTGGAGTTGGATATGCATCTTAAAACTCAGAGATACATTTTTTCCTTTTATTCAGTATAATTTCAGGAGTACTAAGAATGTATCTTTCTGGCATTCTCCTTGGTCTAAGCAAGGATTGATATTAAGTAGGGTTGTTGATTATAATGTGATGATGAACTCTGGTATTCTGGATTCAACAGTGATTGATGATTATGTTCACGATGGTGAGTTTGTTTTGCCTTATTCTAGTTCTACTTCCTTGATACAATTATGGGGTGAGGTTTCAAAAAGCAGTAGTGAACTCTTATGATACTACATTATTTTGGAAAGAAAAGAATTACATTGTTAAGCATGTATATAAACTTCTATATTAGGAGAGACAGATCTTACTTGGTCTTCTAGGATTTTGAATTTGGGTAGTTCAGTTATGAAAATATTTTTGATTTGGAAAGTAGTGGCAAATGCTTTGAATAATAAGGACAAGATTCATTCTATTGGCTTCTTCTTTGATAATAAGTGTACATCTGTAATGTTGAAGCTAAACCAAATGTACATTTATTTTTTGAATGGGCTTTTTTTTCAAACTTGGATGAGAATTCTAGCTAAACGGTAATTTTTCACAAGCCATCTAATTCAAGTGTTGTTGAATGGTTCAATATCTTCAAGGCAACTTATTGGAAAAGTTCAAAAACAAAGATACTTTTGAAGATTCTGAAGAGATTTATTCATATCATTTGGACTGAAAGTATAGGAGGGCGTTTTCTCTTGGAGTGATGAATGCAAATGAGCTGTATGCATTGATTCACAAGAGAATTTTCAAGGATCTTCAAGGATTGTGCTAACGAGATGTGATCTATGTTATTAGTGTCTTTTTTCTATTTAGTTTATATTGTGTTTGTTGCAGTGGGCTTTTTGTAGCTAATGGCTTTTGTTTTATGTTTTGTTGTGTTTGTAGTTAGGTGATTTTTTGTTCTACCTTATTGTTGATTTGTTGTTTTAAATTTTGTAAATACATTCTGAGTGAGATATAAAATTTTTAGCTTTGCCTTTCAAAAAATAGTAATAACCGGATATGGTTTTTCAAATGCAAGAAATGGTTTATATAATCTTACTTAAATTGAATAGTAAAGGAACTAGTTGTGACATATATTTGACACTAGGTTTATAGTTATGAACTTCTATATATCTTGAAGATAAGGATGTTGTTGAGTCAAGGTCTAAGAAAAAATTAAAATACCCCAACTAGAATGACTTCGTGGTTATCAAAGGGTTGGTATTAGTTTGAAAATGAATGTTGATGTTGGAAATAAATTATTATTCCCACAAATTATATTATCAACTTAATTTGCAAAATCTAAAGGTTAAACAAAACCATTTGGGTTCTATAATAAACAAAGTATCACATGACATTGTTTGGCCCATATATGATTTGCAACTATACTTAAGTAATTTAACACTATTACCTAAATAGTGATAGTAATAAGGTTTTGAAAATACTCTTGTCCCGAAGAGATAAGTGTATAACTATGGTTGTCGAAGTAATGGAAAGAAGAGATTTGTTAGTATGATTACCCGGTTGAGATAAGTATATGGAATCAATTTTTAGGAATCAAAGTAATGATTTAATGTATGATTTAATTGAAAAGGGCTTATGTTGCTGACATATTTAACTGTACAACTAAATATTAATAGTAAAAGAACCAACTATCAATAAATTCCTTTAAACTTATATTGTGTTGTTCTAAGAACCAAAATTGGAACTATATCCAAAACAACTTCAAACTGGCTATGTGCTCGAAATTAAAATTGTAGATATACATGTGCTTATGTCTATGATTTGATGACATAGAACTTTAGAACTGAAAGGACCACTTGTTGATGCCTCTCCTTAGGTACCTGGATCATATTTGTAGCAGTAGTCCCTATGTTTTGGGATCTGCATGATGTGAGGACTTCTTAATACTAATCCAAGGGATTATTCTAGGTAGGATATCTAAATGAATACCCCTGGTTTGTCCTATTCTTGGATAATTTGTATGGCTAGATGTCTTACAACACATTTCTTAGGTTACGTACATTACTTTTCACAAGCGTACATCTACTGGTGGCGGGGAACGAAACTTC
This sequence comes from Allium sativum, assembly GCA_030737875.1. NCBI lineage: Eukaryota > Viridiplantae > Streptophyta > Magnoliopsida > Asparagales > Amaryllidaceae > Allium > Allium sativum. The sequence continues at coordinate 10,408 of JASFAX010002906.1, forward strand.
TCTTACCTTAATACCCTTCTCTAAGACGTATGAGATGTATATTTTTGTGGATGCCAATTAGTGATCAACATAATGACAACATGGCATCCAAAGATGGGCATGTGCCATGTATGAAAGGTAAAAATGTAGCCTCTAGCCTTATCAACCAGTAATGAATAAAATAGGGAATATGCAACAGGACTATGTGGGTCACACTCATTAGGTTACGTATATCACCAATCTAAACGGTTCACCCTTTGATAATTTATGCTTCGATGTGATTGTCAATCATAACCATGGTGGTGACATATTTGGGACTATCAAGTTAAGTGGTTAGCCAGATCTGTTGGCAGGTTTGTAAGAAGCTCTTTAAATCTTGGTATGCTTATCCAGAGAGTTTCTATGATGGGCGGTAAACCAATGGCCAGTAATTATATGGAATCAAAACTCTAATAGGACCCGTTTATGGTTCTACCTATATATCTAGTATGATGGAATTTAATTAATGTAACAATTTTGGCTAGATAGATAATTATTTGTATTTAGACACTATTATAATATCATGAGATTTTCTATGAAGAGTTTTGGTTATCGTAAGGGGAAAACACGTGCCATGACTTATGAGAGTTCCATTCTTCTAAAAGATCTTCTAAAATTAAGAAAGTTGCTTATATGTAACTTTTCACACTTTGGTATTCTAGATTGGCCTAAACGTTGTTCTCCTCAATGCTTTGGTTAGACCGAGTATCATTTCCAGGTATGCTTTGGATTTTCTTAGAGCTACAAGAGAGGAGCTCGAGATAAGATTTATTCTCGGATTTCTTGTATTATTTTATTTCTGTTGTGTCATGATATTTTGTTGTATTACACTGTGCTATGTTGTTGTATTAGTCAACAGTTGTACAAGTAAACTATTATTGTCCAAACAGATTTTTTAGTGTACTACAATGATTTATTTATGTATGCAACATTTTTCTTTTATTTAAAGAGTATTGAAATGTTGTATTTTATTCATTCTTCTATGAGATTCCATCTTTTCTGATCTAATACGTTTATGTTCGTCATTATCTTCTTCTATTCTAACTTTTTTCCTTTAATTTCTTTCTTCTAACTTCTGGGTTTTCAATATTTGAGTTTAGGTACGAGAATATAGATGATGTACTAGTGTTGAAATTCAATATTTGAATCTCCCGAGTCATTACATAACTTGTGGGAAAACAAATCAAAGTAGTTCATGTCATTCCAACTACACTTGAGATATATACATATATACATATATACACATATGTACACAAACACACATGAGCACATATATATATATATATATATATATATATCTGTTTGTGTGTGTGTGTATGCGTGCGTGCACGTGTGCTTTTGTGTGTGAAAGAGTGTTTGTTTGTTTTGTTTAACGTGTATAAATCAAGTTTTTTTTTAAAATTGAATATAAGAAATCGACATGATATTTCCTTAGACATCAATATATTAAAAATGAAAAAAAATTCATATTTAGCCAACTAATTCCACTAATTAGGCTGACTAAACCACATAAAATATATAAATTTATCCTCAGACTTAGTCGGCCGGACATAACCTCATAGTCGACTAAAAAAGCCTATTTTTATAATATTCCTTTCTAACTCGAAAATAGCCAATTCAACTGACTGAATCAATCCAGTAAACTGAATATTTACAATAAGCCCCCTTTTTTTTGGTTTACGTAACAACCCAGGTTTTAAGGTACCTAGGTGTAACGACCCACGATTTATTAAGAATTATTTAATGGAGATTAAATATTGAAAACGATTAATTTTGAGATTAACTACTTAGAATTTATTTAAAATGAAGTTTGAACGTGTATGTTTATATTAGTTATAAAACGAACTCATAACATCGTGGTAGTTCGAAATATTTAGTTTTAAATTTCTATTGAATATACAAAATTCAATATATGTCGGATTTCTATAAAATAAGAAGTGTTAGGATATATTAAACGATAGTTTTCTAATGGAAATAAAAAACCAAAATTTCGTTTTATAAATTGCAAGTTATGTTCAAGTTCAATTTCCAAATAGTCGCTATGGAATCGTTTATAAATTATAACAATTTATTTAAATGAAATAAAAGGATTTATTATAAAAATTGGATATTCATTTAGCTTGGTTTTGAAAATATCGAGTTATAAACCTAAATAGGTTTATTTTGGGACAATATGATATTCTATTTGGATATGAATGATTATATTAATGTATTTAAATAGGGTTGTTTTTGAATTTATCTATATTTTATTGGTTTTATTTAAGACTTTAAAATTGCCATTTTTCAAACAACCTTCGTTTTCCATGAAACCAAATTATTGGATCCAAAATAATAAATTATTACTGGATTGGAAATTTCGCGCCAATTGGTGTTCGTATGTGACCATACGGAATTTAAACGTGAACCGATAATAATTTGACTTAAAAAATACGCTGCTAGAGCAAATGGACTTGGAATTCGATGAAACAAGTTTCATAGGGTTTGTAATTTCAAACCATAGCTCCATGTCCATTTTAATTAAAAATGGATATCAGATGTGATCATACGTATTTTTAATCGACGAAAACAAATAGTGATACTATATAAATTAATATAATAATTGAATTAAAATTATTTTTCCCTTCCTTGTATATTATCTCAACGTTCCTAACCCTAACTTCATTTCTTCTACCGTCAAAATTCTTCACGCCGCCATGTTTCCTTTCTCCGGTAAATCAAAAGTGACTTCAATTTTTTTTAACAATTTAAATAAAAATCCTAAAATCTAAAATATTATGTACTTGAGTTCCCGAGGTTGAGAGCTTCCACCTCATACCCTTTTTTCTTGGTGCGGTCACAGTTCTTGGAACTCGATAGTTCACAACATACGTATTTCGAGCTAGGGTTCATGATTTTTTGAAACTAAGGCATGGGTATATGAATTTTAAGACATAGATGGATTTGTGAGGTGAAATAGAGTGTTGTGTGAATTTTTAGGTGAAAATGGTAATAGGAAGTTGTGTAAATTTCCTGTAGTAGGCGGTTTAGAGCTAACAAACGCATTTTGGAGGAGGTGTGCATGTCGTGGATGATGTGGATGGCCAGGAGGAGATTTCTAGGAGAAGAATAACAGTGTTTACTGTTTGATAATTCATGGAGTATTAAAGGAGTAAGAGATGTATGAAGTAGCAGCAATGGCATGTTGAAAACTCCAGGGTGCAGTATATATTAAACGAGGAAGTAGGCATATGTTGGGTAATTAGTGATTAGTAGGTAATTAAGATTAATTATAATTTATTTATATTAGTATTTTTTAGAATACATTCAACTTATAAAATTGATAACTTATTCATACGTTATCAAAATCTAACGAAGCAGGATCTTGGATTGAAGCTAGAGTTGTGTCCAGAACATTTGATAGTTTTCCGCTGAATGTAATTATATTTCCACTGTGTATTACTTTTAATTTATGTACTCCGCTGTGTATTGTTTTTAATTTATGTACTCTAATATCTTGTACTTTGATGTAACATTGTTGTAATAACAATGAAATTTTCTTTTATGTTTTGTTCTGATGGGTTGTATCCCATAATGGTTCAAGGATTTTTGCATTTTGGATCGGAGCTATGTGGCTTACGGTCAGTTATAAAGGCAGGCTTTTCGGGTCAACATAGTTGGTATTAAAGCTTTTGTTTTTTCAAAGCTTTGGGGTACGACTCATTTGAACGGAAGAAAATAACTCATTAGAGATTGGATTAGTAACATCCTATAAAAGAAAACTCATTAGAGATAGGATCTGTAGTATCCTAGAATGATGACTCGTTAGAGATAGAGTTAGTAATGCCCTATAATGAGTTTGAAGAGTATTATATATGGAAATGAACAGATTTGTGTATTCATTAAAATGAATTTGATTAGAAAAATTATATCTTAAAACAATAGTTTGAGTATTTTATTTGATGTCGAGGTTGGACTATCGAGTAGAAGAAGATTTTTGATATATATGCATGGCCAATTATATACGTAGTCTCAAATATACTAGATTGACATAGAGTTACATTCTAGTCGCTTGAGGATGATTTTGTTGTTGATCATGACATCATCAATGTTTATTTTCAAGTTTCAAAAATGGGGTGACTATATAAATCCAATTGCAACGTTGAAATATACTTAAACTAATTTAAGTAAGTTTTTCGAAATGATATGGGTAAAGTTAAATATTTTGGAAAGTAAAAAAAGTTAATCAAACGAATCAAAATTTAACTTAAGTGGAGTTAAATAGCATTGGAATAATAAAACCAATGTAAGAATGAAAGATTGAATTGAGTAAATCAAATTTAACATCAGTGTTGAATTGGTTTGAAAGTTAGTTGGGACTGGATAAATTTATATTTGACAGGTTATCGAATTGAAGTACGGAAGAGGAATAAAATCGAATGCTGACAAAAAGGTACATATTTATTGTATTGATAGGGATTGATGATTTTATGAGCTGATTGGCAAGCCGCTTGGCTTTTGGATTTTCTTTTTGATTGATGAGGGCCCATAGAAGCAAGTTGTAGATCGATCAACCTGTACAAAGGAGATTATGGCAAAAATTTTCAAAAATTAAGGCGTTAGATAAATTTCGAGAACTTGGGAAGTTCTTAGAAACTGAAGTGTTGAAGAACTTAAGTTAGAACAAGGTTGAGTTAGTTAAGTAAACGACCTTCCATTTCATCTTCAATTTTGAGGACGAAATCCTTTTTTAAGTAGGGGATAATGTAACAACCCAAAATTCATTAAGAAATATTTAACGGAAATTAAATATTAAAAACGATTTATTTTGAGGATTAATAACTTAGAAGTTATTTAAAAGGAAGTTTGAATGTATAAGTTTATATTAATTATAAAATGAACTCGTAACATCATGGTAGTTCAAAATATTTAGTTTTGAATTTCAATTGAATATACAGATTTTATTATAAGTCAGATTTCTATAAAACAAGGAATGTTAGGATATATTGAACGATAGTTTTATAGCGAAAATAAAAATTCCAGATTCCGTGTCATAGATTGTAAGTTATGAACAAATTAAGTTTCACAATAGTCTCTATGGAATCGTTTATAAATTATAATGATTTATTTAGATGAAATAAGCGGATTTATTATAAAATGGGATATTGAATTAGCTTGGATTTTGAAAATATCAAGTTATAAACCCAAGTATGTTTATTTTAGAACTATATGATATTCTATTGGGATATGTATGATAATATTAATTTATTATATTTAAATTGGGATATTTTTGAATTTATTTATGTTTTACCGGTTCTATTTAAGCCTTAAAAATAGCCATTTTTGAAATGACCACCGTTTTCGGTGAAACAAGTTATATTTTAGTAGATTTCAAATTTCACGCCAATTTGAGTTAGTACGTGACTGTATGGAAGTTAAATGTGAAATGGGTTGTAATTTGACATTAAAAATATGTTGCTGGAGCAAACGAAAGTGGAATTCGAACAAAAAAGTTTCTTTGGGTCCGTAATGTCAAACCATTGCTGCATGTCCATTTTCGTTGAAATTGGATATTGTATGTAGTCGTACACATTTTTAATCGATTAAAACAAAAATCGATACCATATAAATTAATAAAATAATTGAATAAATTTATTTTCCTCCTCTATATATTATCTCAACATTTCTAACCCTAACTTCAGTTCTTCTACGGTCAAAATTCTTCACGCCGCCATGTTTTCTTTCTCTATTAAATCAAAAGTGACTTCAAAAATGAATAACAATTCAAACAAAAAACCTAAAATCTCAAAAATTATATAATTGAGTTCCTAAGGTCGAGACCATCCACTTCATACCCATTTTGCTTGGTGCGACCACGGTACTTAGAACTCAACAATTCACAGCATACATATTTGTGAGCTAGGGCTCACGATTTTGTGAAATTGAGGCATCGATACATGAATTTGAAGTTGTAAATGGGTTCATGAGGTGAAATAGAGTGTTCTATGAATTATTAGGAGAAAATGGTAATAGAAAGTTGATCACATTTCCTGTAGTGGGTGGTTTAGAGCTAAAGAACTCATTTTGGAGGAGGCATGCATGTCGTGGATGATGGGGGTGGCAGGAGGAGATTTCGATGAGAAGAATAATAGTCTTTACGGTCTGTGAATTCATGGACTATTGAAGGAGTAAGAGATGTATGAAGTAGCGGCAATGGCATGTTAAAAGCTCAAGGGTGCAGTATATATTGAACGAGGAAGAAGGCTTATGTTGGGTAATTAGTGCTTAATATGTAATTAAGGTTAATTATGTAATGTCCGAGATTTTTAAACATATAATTTTAAGTAATTAAATTAGCTCAAAAGTTGAATTGGAAATATAAATGAAGTTTTATATGGAATTTATAGATTTAATAGTCGACATGCGATTTAATTTTAAAGATATTGAATTATCGTAATACAAAACGATAATAATTGAATTCACAATTAAAACTGATTTGAAACGATTCTAATGACTAATATAAATTTACTATCGAATTAGAACGATAATAATAATTTATTATCAATGAATTTGATTGGTTTGAATTTAAATTATATTTTATCGATTTAAAAACGATACATCAAAATAGCTATCTTTCAAATAGTCTTAGATTTTACTGAAACCAGTTCCATTAGATCCAAAATAATGTATCATTATTGGGTGTCAAATTTCATAGATTTTGGATGTGTCATTTGATCGTACGGTTATAACACGCCTTGGTATATTAAATTGAAATTAATTTAAGACATCGATTTGATATTGATATTCCATATATATAATCAAATTAAATTTCGGAACTTGTTCTACTGTGTTCAGAATAACGTATAACCCTAGAAACGCCAGTTGTTACATTCAAATAGGAGTTTGGTAACATGGGATATTTTAATTAAATAAATCGTATTGGCTGTAATCAAATAAAATAAAGATCAAAATAATAATAAAAAAAGGAATGAAGCTTAAGATAACCTATTGATTTTACATCGTAGATCTATTAACTAAATTACGCTGTCTCTTTCTTTCATCTCTCGTCCGTTCTATCCCCAAACTTTAGTGCAAAGTAAAACACTTGATTAATGGTGCACTATACATAAGAGGCCAAGCTTTAAATATATTGTCCTTCGTTTACATAAACATCGTGACTGTAAAGACCCGTATTTTTATGGTATTATAAATAATTTATTTAATTATTTAAATAATGGTTTGGTTATTTAAAATGACCAGAATTAAATAATATTGAATATTTAATTAATATAAATAATAGAATAATATATTTAATTTCTGAAATAGTCGGAAATAGTGGAATTCACAATATTGTGTGAATTTGATCATTTATAATATATAATTCAGTATAGAGTTGAATTATATTAACGAATATATTATATAAACGACGGTTGAACGTATAATTATATTATAATTATAATCGAGCTCGAAATGGCGCGACAGTTCGTGATTTGGCGATTCGAACTTTAAACGAATATACAGATCCATTTTAAGCCAGATTTCTGTGAAATAAGAAACGTTCGGAGCTGGTGAAGTATAATTTTCTAACGGAACAGAAAAACCGAGATTTCGTCGTATAGATTGTGAGTTATGTCCAAATCAAATTTTAAAATAGTCGCTATGGAACTCATTTATAATTTATAAGGATTTAATTATATGATAAAAGGATTTAAATATAAATCGAATATTGATTTTATTCGGATTTTTGAAATATCAAGCTATATATCAGCATATAATTATTGTAGAGCTAGATGATATTCTATTGTTAATACATATGATAATATTTATTTATAAATATTTAATTAAATTACTTTTAAATATATTTATATTTAAAGGGGTTTATTTAGAGCTATAAAAATAGTCATTTTTGCAAACGACCTCCGTTTTCGATGAAACTAATTTTGTTGGATCTGGAATATTAAATTATGGTTAGATTTCAATTTTCGTGATTTTTGGAGTTAGCATGTGGTCGTACGAGATATTAGTGTGAAAAATAGTCGATAATCTAACTTTAAAAATACGCTGTGTGAGCAAGCGGAATTTGACGAAACAAGCTTTGTTGGGTTCGTAATGTCGAACTGTAGCTGTATGTCCATTTTCGTCGAATTTGGATATGTTATGTGATTATAGGAATTTTTAAACAATAAACGGAGATAACGATTGGTTATAAATGAATATAATAATCAATAAAAAAAATATTTTCCTATCTCTACAAGTATACCTATCTCTAACCCTAGTTTACATTTCTCCCTGGTCAATGAAAAAAAAAACCACCGCTTTGTTTCCGCCAATGTCACAGTGTTCGATCCTTTGGAAAATCGAATTAAAATCCAATAAAATTCCTTAGTTCTCAAAACATCTTTCTTTGGATTTGTATTGAGATGGGGTTCAATTCTATACCCAATTTATAGGGTGCGATGACCATTTTACTGTTCGAAAAAATATATTGTGGTCCTAGGCGTTGTATTAGGTGGAGTTGGTTGGAAAGATGGTCCTGCGCAGTGTTCAAAGGGGCGAGAAGTTTCTGTTGGCAGGATTTTGGAGGATCTGGTGCCGAAGTATGTCGCGACCTCCCTGTTTTGGCCACTCGAAGCTGAGCGATGCGATGGTCTGAGTAGATGTGAGTTGAACATTTTTTGTATGAGGATGGAGTGTTTTGGATGAGGAGGATTATGGAATAGTTTGTTTGTTTCTTTGTCGAGTATTGGGTGCGGTAAATGAGGAGAGCGTGGCCATGGTTACTGGAGTAGGGTTCTTCGAACACAGGGGGAAGGGGGGATCGAGTGACTATGTGTTGTTATGGAAGTGAAGTATTTTTGATGGGGATTATCATAGTGATTTTTGTTTAATTTTCAATGAAGTGGAGACAAAAATATTTAGGTGAAGAAGTTCACTAGAGATCGGAGTGGTGGTAGGAGGAAATGTATTCGGTGGTAGTGGAAATATATGGCAGCGGCAAGAAGGAGAGGACAGAGTGTATTACCGGGAAGGAGGAGAAGCTGTGTACGGGTGAAATAGAATTCTGGAGGGAGAAGAGTCAAACGTGATGTAACACCCCACCTCCGCTAGGGTCACTCTTTCGGGGGCACTAGCTTCTGGGGGGCGTTAGAACGGGGTAAGCATGCATAATGATATATCAAGGCAGAACAAGAACATAAATACATATGTAAAACAGAGTAAACAGCGGAATATCTCAAATCATCTCAAAACAAGTCTAGTACATCATAAAGTCAACTGCCAAAATAAGCATGTCTAGTACATCATAAACAGAAATACTGAAATACATAGTGCTATCCCCAAAATAAAGATGATAAACCACAGCGAGCTCAATGTCCAGGCATACATGAGCTATCCAGCAAACAAGCAAGCGATCCAAGCTAAGCACCACTATTCCCTCCCTGAGAACCTGGGGGGGGGGGAACGGAAGAAAAGAAGCGAAAGAAAACAGGTCAGTCAAAAAGACTGGTAAGCCCTACTACGATCAGTCTATAAACTAATAAAGCTAACATCATGATGGAAACTGAGATGAACATACTGGCAATAGATAAAGGCGTCATCACATAAAGAAGATTAAGCTTTGCACCACAGTGTACTAGCACACTAACATGACAGGTATTGATCCCTCAGCCCAAAACTTTGGCCCAATAACATGAAGTGACCTTAATACAAGGCCCAGCCCAACGGTCTAATCGATCGGCTCCCTATAAACCTAACACGTCAAGTGTTGGTGTCCATACGGCTCACCTATGGTTGTAGTCAGACTGTGCTGGGTCCACCTTTGGGTGTATCAAGCCCTCGGGTGTCAACCCCAGACACCTAAGCAATAATGCACAGTCTAAACCTACTGGTACCCGTGCCTCGAGTTTGTCCAACACCGGACTACGTGCACGTCCGTAGCCCGCCTGGACCCGCACCGCTGTACCACTCATCCGTCGCTTTGGTCGCTTACATCCGTCCAGTAATCATGCCCCCGCCCTAGCGTGGCCTCTAGGGTTGTGAATGATACCCAACTGGGATTACTGCTGGAACAGACCACGTTGCTAGGGTTTTCTAAGAGGGTTAAGTGTGGTTTAACCCTTCACTAATCATGGATTAAATTAGTTAAGTGTAACCAACAGTTCACCACTTAACCCCATTTAATCCCCCGTATCCCCAAAATTGGTTAAGTATTAGTGGGCCATGACTTAACCCTAATCATGAGGCATTAGTTAATTTAATGCACCCAACCTCTCACATTAGACCTTGTTGTGGTTACTAGTTAGGCCGGACGGGTCCGGGTAGGTTTACACCACAACTTAGTCTAACCTCGGGTTTCACGTGCAACATGACCAACTACTCACATTGGGTCCTATCGCTTGTAGCCACTAGATAAGCCGGTCGGTTCCGGGTAGGTTTATGCTACAAACTCAACCCAACCTCGAGTTGGCCACACTTATGTTTTCTAAGTGTCATGTCCACTTTAATTTCAAAACATAATTACAAGTTTAACAAATACTTGGGTAGACCTAACTTAATAGGTAAATTCCCAAGGGGTAGACCTAACTTAATAGGTAAATTCCCAATCTTATATTTTCATGTATTTAAGTTTTACCCAAACCCCCCCAACGTCATTCCATCGCTTACATATTCGTCATAACGCATAAAGGATAGGAAGAGGGAACTTGGCACAACATACATGATGAATCATAATAAACATGCATAACATGTTGGACTTGCATAACTTAGCATAGTGAACTTGCATAAACATGCATAACTTGTCAAACTTGCAAAACTTAGCATAGTGAACTTGCATAAACATGCATAACTTGTCAAACTTGCAAAACTTAGCATAGTGAACTTGCATAAACATGCATAACTTATCAAACATGTGTAACATAGCATAGTGAACTCGCATAAGCATGCATAACTTAATAAACATGCATAACATAGCATAGTGAACTCACAAAAGCATGCATAACTTATTAAACATGCATAACATAGCATAGTGAACTCGCATAAGCATGCATAACTTATTAAATATGCATAAATCCCAACTTTCATCACATATTAACTTTAGAGTTTCTAAAATGAAGGTAAGAGGGCTTACAAATATTATGAAGACACAAATCCACTAATAAAGATTGAGATGCCCTTTATGCAAGCATATAAAAACCCAAAACAAAGCTCCAATTAACAAAAATCCCAAAAACTCTAGCTTAGCAAATAAAACTTGCAACTTGATGATGTATGCAAGCTAATGATCATTCATACAACTTAGAAATGCTTGTATGAACATCATAATCTTCATAGGAATGATTTATGAAGAGGTTGGAGGCTAGGGTTTTTAAGTGGAGGCCATTTGAGAATTCAATTTGACATAGTTTGGTTGCTAGAATGAATAATGGGGTTTTAGGGTAGGATTAGGGTCTTATTTATAGAAGATTAGAGTGTTTTTAGCCCTAGGATTAACCCTATGTTAGTTTAGGTCCGTCAGATTTCGGAATTCTCTAGAACCAAGCCACAAGACCAAGCCCAGATCAAAATGGTGCGCCAGGCAAAACTGCCCGGCCACCCCGTGTCGACAGGGCTATCGACAGGGCAGTCGACACCCTTAGACCCCTGTCGACATGCCTGTCGACATGGGGGTCCTGGCGGGAGTTTTCCCACCTGACGCCAGTTAGCCATAATCCTTGTTTTTTATTTAAAATTTAAATCTGTTTTTATTATGGAAATTTCTGAAAACTTCCATGGGCCTTAACTGGGTCATACGGACTCCGATTTTCGAAAACTCGGACTCTATTTCGCGTATTTTTCCGAGACGAACGCAATGGCATAGCCCGTTTCCCTTGATTCAGATCTTAGAATTAATTTCTGCCTCGATTTATGTTATAACAGGTTATTGAAAATACGGGTTGTTACATTCTCCCCTCCTTAAAGGATTTCGTCCCCGAAATCTTCAAGTTAGGAAGAACATATCCTACCATCCAACATCCATCTACTCAAAACATCATCCACGAGCAACCATTGTCCTTAAAAGATTCTAAATGCTGTATGAACATATGCAAAGGTGTGTGTATATGTACTTATCTAATGCAAAGATCAATGCAAAATATGTTAGTGAAATGTATCCACATGTATGCAATTCCTAACATAATGTATAATATCTATATGTGTGCACATAACATACACCCATATGCAACATCCATGTGATAACACGAAATTTTCATCCATGAATAAGCATAAACACTCATGCATATGCAATATGAGGAGTGTGCGAGCCGATCTAGTGCCTAATGTGTATCATGCATCCACGAGTAATCACTTGCAAACACTTGCAACCACTTGCAACCATCAAACATAACATGTCTCAAACACATGTTTCATCCAAAGGGTTTCTACCTAAGGTTCTCATGACAAGATTAACACGCTAAACTAGATAAATATGGGTAGCAAAGAGAAAGATATGCTAACAAAAGGAAAGAGATTGAGAGTGTACCCTCAAAAAGGAATGGATAAAGCCCACGCATCTTCTCCTCGGTTTCCCAAGTTGCGTCTTCTTCGGCTTCACCCCATTGAACCTTCACCAACTTGACCTCTCGATTCCTTAGCTTCTTGGTCTCCGTCCCCAAGATACGAATCGGATCTCTCCTCAAGGTAGCTTCTTTCTCCACTTCCACATCTTCCAAAACACTTGGCTCCACAATCTCTGCTGATTTATGCAAACACTTCCGGAGATGCGAGACATGAAAAACATTGTGTACTCCGGCAAGCTTTTCGGGCAACTTCACTCTATAAGCCATCTGCCCGATCCTCTCAACAATGGGGAATGGTCCAACAAATCTCGGGGCTAACTTCCCAACGGCTCCAAATCGGACCACATTCCGCAAAGGAGAAACCTTTACGAAAACCATATCCCCTACATCAAACTCCAAATCAGATCTTCGCTTATCAGCATAGGATTTTTGTCGGTCTTGGGCCGCCTTCATCCGTCTTCTAATCAACTCGACCTTCTCGGATGTATCTCTAATCATGTCAGGTCCAAGTATAAGCTTATCTGTAGTCTCCCACCAACTTGTAGGTGACTTGCACGGCCTCCCATATAGAGCTTCAAATGGTGCCATCCCTATGCTTGCCTGATAACTGTTATTATATGCAAACTCAACAAGTGGAAGATGGTCTTCCCAAGTGCCACCAAAGTCCAGAATACAAAGCCTCAACAGATCCTCGAGTACTCTATTCACCCTTTCGGTTTGACCGTCCGTCTGTGGGTGATAAGCAGTACTCAGATTCAACCTCGTGCCCAAGGCCTCCTGCAAGCTATTACAGAACTGACTTGTAAAGATTGGGTCGCGGTCACTGACAATACTAGAAGGGACTCCATGAAGTCTCACAATCTCACGAAGATATACAGACGCTAGCCAAGATGCTGTCCTCTTGCTCTTCACCGGAATAAAATGAGCACTCTTCGTAAGTCTATCCACAATAACCCAAATGCTCGTATTCCCTTTCCTTGACCTTGGAAGCCCATCAATAAAGTCCATAGAGATACTCTCCCACTTCCAAAGTGGAACGTCCAGAGGATGCAATAGCCCACCGGGCTTCTTAGACTCGGCCTTAACTTGCTGGCAAATGATACATCTAGAGACAAACTCCGCCACATCCTTCTTCATCCCAGGCCAAAAGAAAATACGCCTCATATCTTGGTACATCTTATCCCCGCCTGGATGTATAGTCAACTTAGAGCGATGCGCTTCCTCCATAACTTTTCTTACTAAATCTTCTATCATGGGGACACATAACCTTCCATCTCTCCTCAGCCAACCCTTGTCATCAATAGAATATCGAGCGAGATGGCTAGACGTCTCTCCTCGAATCAGCTTATCCATAATCTCAACTATCTGAGGGTCTTCCTTCTGCGAAGCCCCAACTTGATCCAGAAGGGTAGGCCTGAGCTCTAGAGATGCTAAAGAACCGGTCATCGACTCAACCGCCAAAGAGAAATCAAAGGTTGCCAAGAACTCTAAATTCTTCATCTTAACAAATAGTGGACTTAGTGTCAACCTTTTTCTGCTCAACGCATCCGCTACAACATTCCCCTTGCCAGGGGTATAGGCTATATCAAAATCATAGGACGCCAAGAATTCCATCCACCTTTGCTGCCTCAAGTTCAGATCCTTTTGCGAAAAGAGATACTTCAAAGACTTATGATCAGTATACAGCTCAAATCTCTCCCCCAGAAGATATTGACGCCAAGCCTTGAGTGCATATACTATCGCTGCCAGCTCTAGATCATGAGTGCGATAATTCTTCTCATGCACCTTAAGTTTCCTACCACCAAAACATATAGCTCTGCCTTCTTGCATCAGAACGGCGCCCAATCCCGTGCCACAAGCATCAGTGTACACGGTAAACATCTTACCACCATCGGGTAAAGCTAGAACTGGTGCTGAGGTAAGGGCTCTCTTGAGTCTTTGAAAAGCAAGCTCACAATCCATATCCCAAGCAAAAACTAAGTTCTTCTTTGTCAACTTAGTAAGAGGAGCGGATATCTTCGCGAAGTCCTTGATGAACTTCCGGTAAAACCCTGCAAGACCTAGAAAACTTCTTACTTCGGTTGTATTCCTTGGAGTCTTCCAATCCTGCACAGCAACTACTTTAGCGGGATCCACCGCCAAGCCTTGCTTAGATACTATATGCCCAAGGAACCGAACTTCCCTTCTCCAAAAGTGACACTTGGAGAACTTGGCCTTTAACTGATGCGCTCTAAGCGTATCCATCACCTCTACAAGATGCCTCGCGTGCTCTTCTTCATCCTTAGAGAAGATCAGAATATCATCCACAAAGACTACGACAAACTTGTTCAAGAACTCTCGAAACACCCTACTCATCAAGTCCACGAAATACGCGGGTGCATTCGTCAAACCGAACGACATAACAAGCCATTCAAAGAATCCATCTGGAGTTCTGAATGCAGTCTTGTCTATACTATCTTCAGCCACTCTGAGCTGATGAAATCCAGTAGCAAGATCAAGCTGAGAGAAAACAGAAGCACCAACAAGCTGGTCAAAAAGATCATCGATCCTCGGTAATGGGTGTCTGTTCTTCTTAGTCAGCTTATTCAACTCTCTATAGTCCACACAAAGTCGAAGAGAACCATCTGCCTTAGTAGCAAACACCACAGGCGCTCCCCATTCGGATATACTTCGTCTGATAAAGTTCTTCTCAAGCAACTCCTTTACTTGCTTGCTGAGCTCCCGTCTCTCACGCGGAGCCATGTGCCGAACGGGCAAAGAAACAGGCTTAGCATTATCCACCAGATAAATGCGAAAATCAATCTCTCGTTTAGGGGGCAACCCCTTAACTTCTTCAAACACATCTAGATAATCTCGGACCACCCTTACAGACTGAAGGGTTTCCTCTGACGAGTCGAGAGATTCAAGATAGCACAACATGACGGGATCCTTCGGATTGCATGAAATCTCTAAGGTGTTGCCAAGGCGAGTCACAAGCCTCACAACCCTATGCTCACAATCAAGAATGGCTCCATATCTGAACAGCCAATCCATGCCCAATATCAATCTGTATCCCCTGAAACCAAGAACATACGCACTACACAAGAACTCTACACTGAGTATAGAGATCCTCAGATCCTCACATATCATAGATAGATGAGCAGAACCCCCAATGGGATTCGAAACATAAACGGGATCATCCACTAAGCTAGTACTAAGGTGCAAACTATCAACAAGATCAGATGAAATAAAGCTATGTGATGCACCAGAATCAAACAAAGTACGAACTGGAAGATCGGAAATATAAACAAGGTTCTCAACAGAAACACTACCTCGATCGGGAACTGGAGCGGTATTGAGAGCATGAACTTGCCCTCCTGAAGGTCCATCCTGCCCTTTCTTCTTCGGACATTCCTTGCTGAAGTGTCCAGTCTCACCACAGGAAAAACATCCACCACTAAGCTTCCTTTTCTTCTTCCTACAATCCTTAGCAAAGTGTCCAGGCGCACCACAGTAATTGCACTCTCCTTTGCCTTTGTTGTTGTTCCCCTTCTTGTTCTTGCTCTGATTCCCCTGACTGCTTTGACCACCTTGATTGCCTTTACCCTGAGAATCAGTCTTCTTTGCTTGAGTATCACTCGACTTGACCTCTTTCTTTCCATCACCTTGAAGTAGAGCCATATCGACCAAACTCTCAAAAGTAGCTCCATGCGGAATATGTGACATCGCCAAGCCCTGCAGCGGCTCATTCAACCCTCTAGCGAATCGAAGAGCCTTCTTCTCAGGAGTGTTCACCATATCCAAACCAAAACGGGCCAGCTGATTAAACCTGTTCACATACTCCTTGACCGACATATCACCTTGCTTTAATGCAATGAACTTCTCCATCTGTAAGTTCGCCTCAGCAGCAGAAAGAAACTTGGCCACAAATCTAGTCCTCAAATCAGCCCAAGTCTCGACGGGCCTTGTCCCATTGGTGACCTCCCACCAATAGGCTGCTTCGTCCTTCAAAAGCCACGCTGTCAATAAGATCTTCCTCTCGTCATCAATCCCAAAGATAGCAAACAAGTCCTCAGTGTCTTTCAGCCAATTCCTAGCTTCAATAAAAGATTCCGTGCCTAGGAAATTCTTGCCTCCCATCGCCTTGAAGTCTTTACAAACCTTCGTGAACTCAACCTGAGGATGCTGAGGGTGAGGAGGAGGAAGAGGAGCCTCAGCAACTGGAGGAGGGGGAACAAGAACCACCGGAGGAGGGACATTAGGGGGAGGATTCTCAACTACAGGAGGAGGAGTGGGAGTAGGGTTTGCGGGGCCAGCTACCGCCCTAGCTTCTAGAAGTCTCATATACCAGAGTAGTACGTTTACTCCATCCGGAATGGCAAGATTCTCAGCCATACTGAAACGAAAGATAAGATAAGATTAGGTCAAGGGAACGAAGGATAACGCTAATGGCTTTTTGGGGAATAGCCTTTTAAAATACTAGACTTTTCTTTGGAAAATACTTTATACTTGTTTTGAAAATAGTTTTTCAAAAGTCTTTTAAAAACTTTTCGTTCTTTCTTGTAAACCATAAGCTCCGATACCAAATTTGTAACACCCCACCTCCGCTAGGGTCACTCTTTCGGGGGCACTAACTTCTGGGGGGCGTTAGAACGGGGTAAGCATGCATAATGATATATCAAGGCAGAACAAGAACATAAATACATATGTAAAACAGAGTAAACAGCGGAATATCTCAAATCATCTCAAAACAAGTCTAGTACATCATAAAGTCAACTGCCAAAATAAACATGTCTAGTACATCATAAACAGAAATACTGAAATACATAGTGCTATCCCCAAAATAAAGATGATAAACCACAGCGAGCTCAATGTCCAGGCATACATGAGCTATCCAGCAAACAAGCAAGCGATCCAAGCTAAGCACCACTATTCCCTCCCTGAGAACCTAGGGGGGGGGGAACGGAAGAAAAGAAGCGAAAGAAAACAGGTCAGTCAAAAAGACTGGTAAGCCCTACTACGATCAGTCTATAAACTAATAAAGCTAACATCATGATGGAAACTGAGATGAACATACTGGCAATAGATAAAGGTGTCATCACATAAAGAAGATTAAGCTTTGCACCACAGTGTACTAGCACACTAACATGACAGGTATTGATCCCTCAGCCCAAAACTTTGGCCCAATAACATGAAGTGACCTTAATACAAGGCCCAGCCCAACGGTCTAATCGATCGGCTCCCTATAAACCTAACACGTCAAGTGTTGGTGTCCATACGGCTCACCTATGGTTGTAGTCAGACTGTGCTGGGTCCACCTTTGGGTGTATCAAGCCCTCGGGTGTCAACCCCAGACACCTAAGCAATAATGCACAGTCTAAACCTACTGGTACCCGTGCCTCGAGTTTGTCCAACACCGGACTACGTGCACGTCCGTAGCCCGCCTGGACCCGCACCGCTGTACCACTCATCCGTCGCTTTGGTCGCTTACATCCGTCCAGTAATCGTGCCCCCGCCCTAGCCTAGCCTCTAGGGTTGTGAATGATACCCAACTGGGATTACTGCTGGAACAGACCACGTTGCTAGGGTTTTCTAAGAGGGTTAAGTGTGGTTTAACCCTTCACTAATCATGGATTAAATTAGTTAAGTGTAACCAACAGTTCACCACTTAACCCCATTTAATCCCCCGTATCCCCAAAATTGGTTAAGTATTAGTGGGCCATGACTTAACCCTAATCATGAGGAATTAGTTAATTTAATGCACCCAACCTCTCACATTAGACCTTGTTGTGGTTACTAGTTAGGCCGGACGGGTCCGGGTAGGTTTACACCACAACTTAGTTTAACCTCGGGTTTCACGTGCAACATGACCAACTACTCACATTGGGTCCTATCGCTTGTAGCCACTAGATAAGCCGGTCGGTTCCGGGTAGGTTTATGCTACAAACTCAACCCAACCTCGAGTTGGCCACACTTATGTTTTCTAAGTGTCATGTCCACTTTAATTTCAAAATTTAATTACAAGTTTAACAAATACTTGGGTAGACCTAACTTAATAGGTAAATTCCCAAGGGGTAGACCTAACTTAATAGGTAAATTCCCAATCTTATATTTTCATGTATTTAAGTTTTACCCAAACCCCCCCAACGTCATTCCATCGCTTACATATTCGTCATAACGCATAAAGGATAGGAAGAGGGAACTTGGCACAACATACATGATGAATCATAATAAACATGCATAACATGTTGGACTTGCATAACTTAGCATAGTGAACTTGCATAAACATGCATAACTTGTCAAACTTGCAAAACTTAGCATAGTGAACTTGCATAAACATGCATAACTTGTCAAACTTGCAAAACTTAGCATAGTGAACTTGCATAAACATGCATAACTTATCAAACATGTGTAACATAGCATAGTGAACTCGCATAAGCATGCATAACTTAATAAACATGCATTACATAGCATAGTGAACTCACAAAAGCATGCATAACTTATTAAACATGCATAACATAGCATAGTGAACTCGCATAAGCATGCATAACTTATTAAACATGCATAAATCCCAACTTTCATCACATATTAACTTTAGAGTTTCTAAAATGAAGGTAAGAGGGCTTACAAATATTATGAAGACACAAATCCTCTAATAAAGATTGAGAAGCCCTTTATGCAAGCATATAAAAACCCAAAACAAAGCTCCAATTAACAAAAATCCCAAAAACTCTAGCTTAGCAAATAAAACTTGCAACTTGATGATGTATGCAAGCTAATGATCATTCATACTACTTAGAAATGCTTGTATGAACATCATAATCTTCATAGGAATGATTTATGAAGAGGTTGGAGGCTAGGGTTTTTAAGTGGAGGCCATTTGAGAATTCAATTTGACATAGTTTGGTTGCTAGAATGAATAATGGGGTTTTAGGGTAGGATTAGGGTCTTATTTATAGAAGATTAGAGTGTTTTTAGCCCTAGGATTAACCCAATGTTAGTTTAGGTCCGTCAGATTTCGGAATTCTCTAGAACCAAGCCACAAGACCAAGCCCAGATCAAAATGGTGCGCCAGGCAAAACTGCCCGGCCACCCCGTGTCGACAGGGCTGTCGACAGGGCAGTCGACACCCTTAGACCCCTGTCGACATGCCTGTCGACATGGGGGTCCTGGCGGGAGTTTTCCCGCCTGACGCTAGTTAGCCCTAATCCTTGTTTTTTATTTAAAATTTAAATCTGTTTTTATTATGGAAATTTCTGAAAACTTCCATGGGCCTTAACTGGGTCATACGGACTCCGATTTTCGAAAACTCGGACTCTATTTCGCGTATTTTTCCGAGACGAACGCAATGGCATAGCCCGTTTCCCTTGATTCAGATCCTAGAATTAATTTCTGCCTCGATTTATGTTATAACAGGTTATTGAAAATACGGGTTGTTACACGTGAGGATTTAGAATTGTTGGGGTAATTAATTATAAAATGGTGTTTAATATTTATATGTATAATGCATTGGTGAGGGAAGTTTTCAAAACTGTGTGAGGAGTGGACGTGAAGGAAGAAGATCGGTTGTTTGAAATAGTGTGGATGGCATGCAAGAAAGAAATACGTATATAAATGGGTGAAGTCGAAGTCGGGTGTTCGAAATCATCTGGAAGAATAAAATCTTGGGTATCACAATTTACATGGAGGAGGGATCAGCCTGACTTATTTTGCCGAGAAGAATTGTGTTTATCAAGTGGTCAACCTTATATACGGGTATGTTAAGATAGGCCGGAGAGAAAAAGGGGTTAAGCCCAATTAAATAAATTAAGTTGATTTTAAATTTTAAATAGTATATTAACTTATAAAAATGCATGTCTTTGTCATATGTTATACGAATCTGACGAAACAAGAGGCGTTGAACTGTCTCAATGAATACTACATCATGGAATTGATTCGGATGGAACTGGAGCTCGTTACAATTTGTAGCAAAATAAATTGTCTGCCTGAATCAACTGACAATTACTGTTATTTAACGATGATCGTCTAACGTTAGTAAATCTCACTAACTCTGTACAGTTTATATTTTATAAATATAATCTAGTATTGTTAAGTGATGATTGATTGCTGTGTGTTGATTGTTGGTTGAACTACTAATTAATTGGTGGAAATTATAGATAGAGTTATATATATATAATCGTTAATTTTATATTGATTCTGTTTATCAGAATATTTCATATAGAAATGAAATTGATGTTAATTTTATTGTTTAACATCTATAAATGCAGGGAGACAGGTCGGAGGGATCCAATTGGATTCCTCAATATTATAATACTGTTTGTTTTCGTATATAGTGATATATGATGTGATATAAAATCTGCGATTGATTATGATGACAATGGTCATGTTATTTGGTATTTTAAATACCATATGAAATACTGGAATGTAAAAAAGAAATTTTCAAAGTGAATATTGAAAATGAAATACTTATATAAAAAATGAATAGGATTATATAAAAGGATTTATATAAAATGAATAGGATTATATAAAAGGATTTATATAAAACAAATAGAATTATATAAAAGGATTTATATAAAATGAGCAGGATTATATGAAAGGATTTATATAACATGAACAAAATTATATGAAAGGATTTATATAAAATGAACAGGATTATATGAAAGGATTTATATAAAATGAATAGGATTATATAAAAGGATTTATATAAAATGAATAGGAATATATAAAAGGATTTATATAAAATGAATAGAATTATATAAAAGGATTTATATAGAATGAACAGAATTATAAAAAAGGATTTATATAAAATAAATAGAATTATATAAAAGGATCTATATAGAATAAATAGAATTATATAAAGGGAATTATAAATGAGATTTAAGTGGTAGAAATAAAAAGGAGATTTTTATGAATAATTCTACAAATAAAAAATAAAAATAGAATTTGGGTTCGAGATATTGTTTTTAAAATACGAAATCAAACTGTTTTGATTATATAAAGAAATATTATTCGCGTTCTATGTAAAAAATAGATTAAAGTAAATATTTTGCAATAAAATATTATAAAGGAATTTGGGGTTTGAATTAGGAATTTAAATTGAATTACTGAAATTAGAAACTAACTAGAAATTAGTTGAGTTGAATGGCTTTCTGGGTATCGATCTGATGTTGGTTTCGGCCTTCGGGATTTATACTTGGGAAGTTGTTCTCTTACTATTTTATAGTTAGAGACTAGTAGAGGTAGGAAGATATTGATGCATGAACCAGAAATGGAAACGTTTTCCAAAGTTAATAACGTATATTTTCTAATTTTAGAAAATAAGGAATTTATGAATATATGGAAACGATAAATGGGAAATTGGGAAATGAAATGATGATTGATCGGCAAGGTTTCCATTTGGAAATACGACCGTTGTTTGTACATATGTTTTCCTTTGATAGTTAAATCACCGACTATCAAAGAGTTAGGCCATTTCCGTTGTAAATACGGGGAGACCGGGATCAGATATATTATCTGAAAACCACTCTGTATGGCATTAGCATTGCGAATCAAATATTATGAATACAATTGAAGAAGGAGTTATGCAAGGGCTGTTCAGTAAATCCTAGGTAGAAATTGCCTAAGATGGATTTACAGAATAGTGCCTTCTGGTTGTCCAGTCCTAGGACAACTTGAATGGATGAATGTCTGAAGAGTATATCTGGTAGATCGCGTAAGTTGATCGTTTCAAAATGTATTTACGTTGGTGGCAGAGGAATTCGTTTCTGTTAGCTTATACCCATGGTATTTTTTGGGAAATCAATTTGTGATTTGACGGGTATGGCGATGTTGCATTCAAAGTAAATGAAGGAGTGATCTGTTAAAAGATACGTTATGACCTCAAGCCTCATCAACTAGGAAATGACAGAAATCGGGCAGGCAGCATGGCTAAGTGAGTCACACCCAATTAGGGTATATTGTCACCATCTAGAGAATATTCATATTTCTTACTTCTTTCAATTATGTATCTCCCGGGAATGGTTATGTTGGTATACCAACCGTAAGGTGAAAATATATTCAGAACATTCAAGCGAAATGAATGGCCGGTTATGTGTGGCCGAGTTACAAGATGTTCTTGTTGAACTCCAGTGTATCGCTTCTATGGTACACTGATCGGAAGGTGGTTCCACACCTTGTCATAGTTGGAAATTCATTACCCAATAAGAGTATGTGGTTTTTGATTGCATATTATATATGTAGAACGTGAGATGAAAGCGCTTTACTAGATTGTTATTTACTTGATTTAGACATTATTATAATATCAGAAGAGTTGTGATACAAAGAATATTTTGAGTAGTCGTAAGGTAAAAACCATCCGTGTTTATGTGTGGATCGGTTTTACGATTTTTCTTTTTTTAAAAGGATTTTAAAAGTTAAACAAATGGTTGGAGTTTACTCACACCAGTCACATGGCTGACCCAGAGTTTATTTTGTTTTTTCCCTAAACTTTTGGGTGCCTAATTTTGTACGGGCAATCAAGTAGTATGGATTTTACACATACTTGAAGAGCTTGGAGCAGAGACTTTAGGGTTTTATAGCTATTGTTATTTCCGTTTTGATGTAAGTGTTCTACTCTAATGATGATATGTATATACAAATGACAGATTTGTATTTAAAACTTATGCCGTATACTTTATTTTATTCGTTCTGCTGTGAGATTCATGTTACTCTGATGTTGTATTGGTGTTCTTCTTATTCTATTCTAAATTTCTATCTTATCTATTCTCACCCTCTAACTTCTTTCATTAACTATCCGGTATTTCAGATGCTTGGATAGTTGACATTGAGTTTATGTCGATTACCAAGGTCGCAAATTCTCTGGGTCATTACAGTGGTATCAGAGCTGAAGGTTAAGTAATTACCTTGGCTCTATGGCGTAACTCAGTAGAGATAAGGTTAGTAATGCCCTAAATTGAGTTGAGTGTATATATACGAGGGAGTGTATGTGTAGATTTTATAAATATTGTTTTATATTGTGGTGATTTATTGGTTGAGTTGTTTATGAGTTCTGATCGATCAGTTTGATCGACTGTATTGGTAGGAGTTTATAAACACTTGAATATGACGGACTGACACAGTATGGTTTGAAAAAAGGGTAAATGAAATAATTTTATCCAAATTATATTTTGATATAAAAGGATGATTAGTATTTGAAGTATTATCGTAAATTATATGTATTGGTCGTGATCATAATCAGATAAGATTATAATTGAAATGGTTATGTAAATAACCAATCAAAAGTCGAATAAGTGTTACAAAATGAGTTAAATCAGAATTTAAATCAGAATTGAAATTAAAACCATGGAGATTTGGAAAGGTGTTTGTAAATGGATTTGGATTAAGTATATGAGAATTTTAAAATCCTGGGAGATTTTAAATTGTTTTACAAGCACTGTGAATGGTATTTTGAATTGTATTTCAATGTAGAAGTGTTTAGAAATGGTTTTGAAAGTGATATAGTATTGAACTCACTTCGTTCGCTGGAAAATAATTCCAATGATGATCCGGACATCATCGATGTTCATTTTCGAGTGTGTAAGTGACGGATTACTACCAAAGAGATAATTTTTGAATTGTTTTGAGAAAAGCAAGTTGTTTGAATTCCGAAAAGGGATATTTGATTTTAGAAAAGCTAAGTTATATAAAATTTCCAGGGAAAGATTGTTTGATTCAAAACCAAATTGAATTGAAATTTGGGAAGCAATTTGGAATTAAAATAAAGTCAATTAAGTGGAAATTGAATTGAATTAGAATAATGATATCGAGCTAGTTGGATTGAATTTGGAATGGATATTGGACTTTGAGTCTAGAATGGAAATTGGCTTAGTTATAAGACAACGGTTGGATTTGAAGATAAATTGATTGGAGTTTGATTGGGATGACATCGGTATATGCTGAATTGGTAGCAGATGGAAATGATATAATGATATGCCCGACAAAAAGGTACAAGTTTATTTTATATGAGTTTGGGGATTTATGAGCCTGTTTGGCGAGCCGCTTGGCTATTTGATTTTCTTTTGGGTTGGAGAAGGCCTAGAGAGGTGAGTTGTAGTTATACCGATTAAGCCGTACAAAGGAGGTGCTGGCAAAAAAATTTCAGAAATTTTGGGTGTTAGAAAATTTTCAGCATTTTTGAAAATTTTCGTTAGTTGAAAGGAATTAAAATTTTAATTGAAATAAATTGTTTCAGTTAAAACTGAAGTTAAAGAATTAAACAAATTAATTTTTTACCTAGTTAATAGGGTTTGTTTTCTACCTTAGCAATTTCGAGGACGAAATTATTTTAAGGGGGGAAGAATGTAATGACCCATATTTTTACATTATTATAAATATTTTCTTTAATTATTTAAATAATGGTTAGGTTATTTAAAACGATCATAATTAAATAATATTGAATATTTAATTGATATAAATAATAGAAAAATACATTTAATTTCTAAAATAGTCGGAAATAGTGGAATTCACAATATTGTGTGAATTGGATCATTTATAATATATAATTCAGTATAGAGTTGAATTATATTAACGAATATATTATATAAACAATAGTTGAATGTAATAACCCGAAAATCCGAGCCAATTTAAAAATTTTATTTTGGCGAATTTAATGAATTTTGAATATTTAAAATGAATTATTTTAAATAATAATTACGAATTTTTTTTTGAATAGAATTCGAACGTATATATTTATATAGCTCGACGTTGGAATATAAATATTTATTTATATTTATAAAAGGAATTGAAAATGGCGCGGTAGTTCGATAATTCGATTTCAGAATTCAAATGAACATACCGGGTGCAAAATAAACCGGATTTTAGTGAAACCAAAAATATTCGAATCTATTCAAGAATATCTTTCCAACGAATCCGAAAATTTAAAATTTCATGGCGGTGATCAAAAGATATGTCTAATTGAAAATTCTGAATAGTCGCTATGGAATTCAGGCCCTTAAAAATGGAAATTTTGCAAATGACCTCGGTTTTCGACGAAACCACTTTTGTTGGATCCACGATGTCAAATTATTGCAAGGTTTCAAATTTCATAATTTTTCAAATCAATATGTGAGCGTGGCAAAGGAAAACGCGTTTGACCAGTTTTAGTTGATTTTAATCGACCGGAAAATGGCCATTTTTCAAACGTTCTCAGAATTTGATGAAAGTATTTTTGTTAGGACCGTATCGTCAATACGAAGCTAGAAAATATTTTTCGGGAATTTTTAGAGTTAGTATGTGGCCCCGGTAATTTGAAATGCACGTTTAAGATTGAATATACAGATTTATATTTTAAATTAAACGAAAACTGATCGTAACGATCGAATTGGCCTTCGTGACATATCCCATTGTGTTCGGACTGAGGGTAATTAGCTAGCGGCATCAGTCATTGGGTCTCGATTGGAGATCGAATTTAAAAGTTGCTTTTTAGAATTAATTAAATGTATATTATTATATATACCTCCTCCCTCTCTCTATAAAATCAGCCAACGGATGAAATAAAAATTAAAGAATCGAACCCGATCCCCAAATAGAAACCGTCGCTACCTCGATTCCAGCCTCCACCGCTGGCGACGATCGCCCACTGCCCCTCCTCCCCATTCTCTCTCCTCTTCCCCCAATCAGCGATCCGCGCGAGCCCCACGACCACACCCCAATCGAGAACCGCAAAGAAGACCCCCTTTCCAGGCACAACCACCGCGACGACCACCGCCTGGAGCCCTCCACCTGCACGCTCCCCTGTCCACCCCTACGCCCTCCTCAGCCCAACTCCGACCCCCCTCCTTAGTCGATGAACGCTGTGAGTTTTTTATTTTATTATTATTATTTCATTTGTTTGTTTTATCCTTTTTTTATTTATATATTAAAATCTGATTTTAATTTAATAGAAAAGCTAGGATTCTTGAAAGGTATAAAAGTTGGATTTTTCTTTATTTGAATGGCGAATAAAAATTCGATTTTTATTTATTTGAATAACGTAGAAAAATTCGATTTTTATACATATGAATTCGCTATAAAGGTTCGATTTTTATATATATGAATTCGCTATGAAAATATGATTTGTAATGATTTTAATGTAGAAGAAGACATGAATTTTAGTGGTATAAACATGTGATTCTTTTACAAAGAAAAGATATGATCTTTTACGAAGAAAAGATATGATTTTTGACAAAGAAAAGAAATGATTTTTAACCATATAAAGTTTAGAAATTTTACATAAAGAAAGATTTGACTTTGTTCATTAAAAAGGTTTCATTTTTAATAGAAGAAAATTAGATTTTTTTCATTGTAGAAAAATATAATCTACATATATGAAGTAGCGATAAAAATATGATTTTTACATACATAAAGAAGCGATATATAAATATAATATTTACAATATATGAAGTGAAATAAAATATGAACTTTATTTTTATCGTGAGGTAGAGAAAATATAAAAATATGATTTTTATATATGTAGTGAATACGGGCGACGAAAGTGACGAAGGGCAAGCAAGATGAAGATTTCCTACATATGAAGAGTCGTGGAGTTTGGTTTAGCTTTGGGTGAGAACTCCTCACCTTTTATTTAATTTTCTAGTTAAAATGTATACTAGGATGCATACGGTGTTTAGCAGCACCCGACACCCGTCATCCACAGACCATGGACGACTTGTATGCTTGTTTGTTAGATTTTGATGTGTAGTTGATTGTGTGATGTGATGTGAAATGAAATAAAATATTTATATAGTTAAAATATTTTATAGTTGAAAATAGAATTTTTAACATGTAATTGAAATGAAATAGATATAAACAAATCGGACGATTTGTTTATATACACATATTTTACTGATATTGACTCGGACGATAAATTTTACACATCACCTAACTGCACAAATAAAATCGGTGTTTGATTGTTTGAAAACCCCACATGGGTATTGGGGTGATATATGACATACACTAATCCCAATAGTTAGTTGTATGTCGATCGATTGATTGACAGACTGTTATAAGTGTTAAATATTTATATTTGATGCTTATGCAGTGTAGAACGCACTTTGGATGATGGGTGATGATTTATCGTTGCTGTTATATACGTGTGGTAGAAAATCCATATAATTAACATTATATGGTAATTGATTGGGCCTCATTCCATATTTGAAATAGAAATATTTGAAATAGAAATATTTGAAAAAGAAATATTTGAAAAAGAAACATTTGAAAAAGAAATATTGAAAATAGAAATATATGAAGCCGTGTTGATTAGATTGACGCCATTTTGACGTGAACGATATTTATATCGATTTTATTCATTTTACAATGAATATCGAAAGTGATTTCAAAATATGATATTTTGAAAAGAATTGAAATTCGAACTAAAATTGAATAGAAAGGAATTCAAATTGAAATTTAATTGAATTGAAAACGAACTGAAATTGAAATAAAAATCAATTTGAATTGAAATCAATTTGAAATGAATTTAAATCGAATTTATAAGGAAAAATTCAATTTTGATTTGAATTTGAAAAGAAGTTGAAATCGTTTTGAATCGAATTTAAAACGATTTATAAAATATGTTTTAAAAGGAAATCGACGAAGTATATATTATATATATTATATATATAATATAATGGCCTGAATATAACGCGCCGCGCTGCGGTAGTTCGTGAATTTCGACCATTGACTTCCAATGGATATTGCGGGAGATCCGACTGTCGGATTCTCCTAAAACAGGAACCGTTGGGTTCGTATCGAAAAGAGCTTTCTAATGAATATTAGAAATTAGAAATCTAACGGTTGGATTTGGAATTATGTCCAAATAAAATTTGGAAAAAGGTCGCTATAAGTGTAGTTCGATGGTCGTTGATGGAAATCGACTGTACGGGCCTTGATAAAATTATTTACAATAGTAAAAAATTGTGTAAAATCATAAGAAATGGTTTGGGAAGAATTGAGATGAAAAACTCCATATTTGAAAAGATAAAAATAGATTTCTATCGAAATGAACTAGTTTTGAACTAGAATTATAGTTCTATTTATTTTTAAATAAATAAATTGAATTTGAAAAGGGTTTTAAAAGTAACCAGAATTTCCAATAATTGAATTGGAATGGGTTTGAATCGAAATTGTCTTTGGAATATTTCGATGTTGGATTTCGTGATGATACAGATATTGTTATGGAAATTTGAAAGATATATAGATATCGTTATTTCCAATACGATATTTGTTAGTCGTAGAATTTGATATTGAATATAAGCCGATATATTTTCTATTCAGAGCCTTGTATTTAATATCAAATGTGATTTGGGTTTGTCGTGAATGGTGTCTTCATTAACACTGTTCTTAAACCCAGTTGAGAAAATGATTAAATCTTTTATTTAGATTTAATGAAGTGTACCGATTAAATAATATTTAATTGGTATAGATTTTTGGGTTTATCGTGAATAGTGTTTTAAATAACACTTGTTCTTTAACCCGATAATTAATGGAATGTGATTTTGGGTTGTCGTGAACGGTATCTTCAATAATACTGTTCTTAGACCCGAAGGAGTTAACAAAATCAGAAACTAACTGGAGATTAGTTAAGTTGAATGGTTTCTGGGGTATTGATCTGATGTTGGTTTTGGCCTTCGGGGTTAATACTTAGGGAATTGCTCACTTGCTAATTTACAATTAGGGACTGATTGAAATATGATGTGATTTTGGGTTTATCATGAACCGTGTTTTAAAGGACACGGATTGTTTAACCCAGTCTAAGATTAAAACTAAGTGGAGTTTTAATGAATCTTTAATTAGATTGAAATGATCGAAAATGGAGTATCACCAGTTTTGCTCCAGGCGATAGTTAAATCTTTAATTAGATTTGAACATGAAAGGGTAATTGAATTTACCGAAAACACCGTGGTGTTAGATATGAAGTATGACCAGTTTTACTTCATGTATGAATAGGTTTGGGTTAGGAAATTAAAACAAATGATTACTTCGGTATGGTTCGCTAATTCTGACTAGTTTGAATTGATATTCAAAAGAAGATTAAAGAATAAATTAAAAAAAAATATCTTTGATAAAATTAATGGGAACCTTTCCCTAAGAATGTGAAATTTAGAAACTAACTGTAGGTGAGCTAAGCAGAACGGTTTCCTGGGTATTGATCTGATGTTGGTTTCGGCCTTCCGGGTTAATATTTGGGGAATTATTCTCTTGTTAATTTACGGTTAGCGACTGATGAACTGTAATGAGGCGTATGTTGTGTTTGTGTAACACTTGTTTATTATATATGCGAGTTATTCGGAAAGACCGGGTTTATCCCATTCTGAATAACTGATTCGACGTGGTTTCGAAGATGAAGACGGTGGTTGAAGACCGGAGGTTTTCATGTCGTTTGGATAATTACTGATGATCTTGATTGGGTCGTACACCAAAGAGGAGGGAATCAGTTAGTGGTCGTCCAGACGTACTTGGAGATCGATGGATATGTAGGGTACTAGGTGCCTCCGGTTTCGTTCAGACCCAGAATGGACTTGTAAATGGACTGTGTGTCTGACATCGGATTTCATTCTGTGTGACTGATATCGGTTGCATAGAGTGCTTTGCATGTGTGGCATGCTAAGATGCAAATGATCAAGGCTTTTGTTGAAAAGCAAAGTCTTGTGGTTGATGATCAAAGCACGGCCTTTGTGGCGTAGCTTTGTGTAGCGTTGATTCGCGAGCCTCACCCCCTCGGTTGTGAACCAGAAACGGGAGTGGACATCAGGGAGGGCATGCGTTTCCTTCTAACTAGAAATGGCGTCAGTGGTTTTACACGCCCTGACGAGTTTGAGTTATATTGTTGTTCCTGTTGCGAGGCGCCTCAGTTATATCGGTTTCGGCCGATGCATTCTGGTCGGCAGATGGACCAGACTTACGTCCCAAAGGGCGGGGAACTGCAGTGTTCAGGAATTTTAATCCACATCGGTGGACCGGCCCTGACGATCCAAGGGTCACTCGAGCATTAATCCTGAGACATGGGCTAGATTGTCTCGAATCGGTAGAGGACTATCTTTTGCCTCGGTTCACAGACGGAAATCCAATTTTCAAATACGTGACTTTGCAGTTTTGATTGTAGAACCTAGTATGGCGACATAGTGGGATGGGGCGCTTATGCCGTCTATGATCGATACTTATGATGTGAAGTTGTTTTATACACTATGCACTTATAATAGTATCAAATGATTTGTTTTAAACGTATCAAGCATTCTTGGCTATTATAAGGTAAAAACCCTATCCTCCGGCTTGCGTCGCATTGTGTGATGGGAACTGGGTCTTATAATAGCTTCATTGTTCTTTATTTAGCATTGCGCTATTGTTTTATGCACTAGGATTCTTGGGAGGAAACCCGTTCCATGTTATACGGCGGGGTCCCTTGATTTACCTAACTATAAAAATAAAGATTAATAACTGTTTTAGTTCTCACACCAGTCCCATGATTGACCTGGAGTTTATTGTTTTAACCTAAACTCTGGGTGCCCTAATTTTGTCACGGGCAGCTAGTAGTTTTGGTTTTGCAGATTTATATTCACAGGATCCTGGTTTACAGCTGGAACGATATCCGGAAAGCTTTGTATCCGTATATCTCCTTCAGTTGTATTTTGTATTATTTTCCGTTGCCATGTAATGTATTGTAATCTCTGATATTTATCGAATGTATTTTATTCATTTATACTCTGTATATTCTTGTATCTGATGGAATTGTTGTAATCGACAATGAAATGTTCTTCCGTCTGCGTTCTGATTTGTCTTGTCCTCGACTCAATCCGCGATTTCCCATAAGGGGTATTTCGTGTCGTTTCATCATGGTATCAGAGCTTTGGTTTACAAAGCTCAGAGAACAAGACACGTTAGAACCATACAAAAGAATTCATCAGAAATTGGATTAGTAATATCCAATGAGAATTACTCGTTAGAGATGGGATCAGTAGTTTCCTAGAACGAGTGTGAAGAGTATATTTTTGAAAGTAAAAACAAGTTTTGTTTTGAAATTTAAATCACTTATTCGTATTTGATTATTTATTTTAAATTGATTTGGACCATCCGATATATAAAGATTTTGCATATATGTCTTGCAAACGTGTATTCGAAGTTTTAATGTATTGGATAGTTATAGAATCACACTCTAGTGCCCGGGGATAATTCTAGTGACGGGGCACCATCGCCAGTATTTATTTTCGAGTTTCGAAAGTGAGATTTCTATATATTTCCAATTGACTGGTGTGAGAACCGAAACTAGATAGGGCTTATTGTTATGATTTGGCATCAAAAATCTGATTTTTGACTATGTATCAAAGTTATGAATTTCAAAAGCTAATCAACTAATTGATTGATGGTTGTGTTGTTGATTATTGGTTGATTTATTAAAATTTGTACCATATAGCCCAATTGAACCAAATAGTGAATTGTATTGAAATTTGGTCGCATTTGCATGCATGTATATGTACTTTCATTGAACAGGTCATAGCAAGGAGGCTAAAGCAGAGAATAAAATCTGTTTGCTCGACAAATAGTTACATGTTTACCATAATTTACTGTTTTGTTTGGGTGATGATGATTTTATGAGCCGATTGGCTAGCCGCTTGGCTTTTTCTTTTTCTTTATGAGATCAGAGGGCCTGTATGGCAATTTCGGGATTTTCCCGGTGCTCCCGGTGCAAGGGAGGTTATGGCGAAATTTTTCGAAAATTTAGGGTGTTAGCCAAATTTTTGAAAAATTGAAAAGTTCTTAGAAACTGAAAAGTTGAAGAACTTATGCCGTAATTAAAATACTGGAAGTTGAGTTGATTTGTGAAACAACATTCGGCTTCGTTCCTTTTCAAGGACGAAAAGTTTTAAGTAGGGGAGATTGTAATAACCCGGAAATCCGAGCCAATTTAAAATTTTTATTTTGGCGAATTTAATGAATTTTAAATATTTAAAATGAATTATTTTAAATAATAATGACGAAATTTTTTTTTGAATAGAATTCGAACGTATATATTTATATAGCTCGACGTTGGAATATAAATATTTATTTATATTTATAAAAGGAATTGAAAATGGCGCGGTAGTTCGATAATTCGATTTCAGAATTCAAATGAACATACCGGGTGCAAAATAAATCGGATTTTCGTGAAACCAAAAATATTCGAATCTATTCGAGAATATCTTTCCAACGAATCCGAAAATTTGTAATTTCATAGCGGGGATCAAAAGATATGTCCAGTTGAAAATTCTGAATAGTCGCTATGGAATCCAGGCCCTTAAAAATGGAAATTTTGCAAATGACCTCGGTTTTCGACGAAACCACTTTTGCTGGATCCGCAATATCAAATTATGGCTAGGTTTCAAATTTCATAATTTTTCGAATCGATATGTGAGCGTGGCAAAGGAAAACGCGTTTGACCAATTTTAGTTGATTTTAATCAACTGGAAAATGGCCATTTTTCAAACGGTCTCAGAATTTGATGAAAATAGTTTTGTTAGGACCGTATCGTCAATACAAAGCTAGAAAATATTTTTTGGGAATTTTTAGAGTTAGTATGTGGCCCTGGTAATTTGAAATGTATGTTTAAGATTGAATATACATATTTATATTTTAAATTAAACGAAAACTGATCGTAACTATCGAATCGGCCTTCGTGACATATCCCATTGTGTTCGGACTGGGAGTAATTAGCTCGAGGCGTCAGTCGTTGGGTCTCGATTGGAGATCGAATTTAAAAGTTGCTTTTTAGAAATAATTAAATATATATTATTATATATCCCTCCTCCCTCTCTCTACAAAATCAGTCAACGGATGAAATAAAAATAAAAGAATCGAACCCAATCCCCAAATGGAAACCGTCGCTGCCTCGATTCCAGCCTCCACCGCTGGCGACGATCGCCCACCGCCCCCTCCTCCCCGTTCTCTCTCCTCTTCCCCCAATCAGCGATCCGCGCGAGCCCCATGACCACACCCCAATCGAGAACCACAAAGAAAACCCCCTTTTCCAGGCGCAACCACCGCGACGACACCCCCTGGTGCCCTCCACCTGCACGCTCCCCTGTACACCCCTGCGCCGCTCCTCAGCCCTACTCCGACCCCCCTCCTCAATCGACGAACGCTGTGAGTTTTTTTATTATTTTATTATTTCATTTTTTTGTTTTATCCGTTTTTTTATTTATATATTAAAATCTGATTTTAATTTAATAGAAAAGCTAGGATTCTTGAAAGGTATAAAAGTTGGATTTTTCTTTATTTGAATGGCGAATAAAAATTCGATTTTTATTTATTTGAATAGCGTAGAAAAATTCGATTTTTATACATATTAATTCGCTATAAAGGTTCGATTTTTATATATATGAATTCCCTATGAAAATAT
>JASFAX010002907.1:0-44313 GCA_030737875.1 Allium sativum
CAACCATTATCCATCAACTCACGACCTTTGAGTTGTATGCCTATTCGTTGCTTTTCACTAATCAACGAACGTATCACACCACTTTGAACATCCCATCCTGGACTCTTATCGAAGCCACCACCATCGTTGAACCAACCAACATCTTTATAAGGTTCAAAGCAATCCATAGCATTATTTCAGCATTTCCTAACTTCCCAATTGAACTCACTTTGAAGTCACGTCATCACCGGAAGTGTCCGACCAGAAATAGCTGACCAGAAATGGCAAAAATGGCTAACTAGAAATGGCTGTCTAGAATAGCCCAACCCGAGCCACTTTGGTCTGATGCGACCCCACATAAATGGGAAGACCCCTCCTAAATGGGAAGACCCCTCTTGAATGGGAAGACCCGACCCCCTCCTAAATGGGAAGACCCCTCTTGAATGGAAAGACCCCTCCCGAATGGGAAGACCCCTCTTGAATGGGAAAACCCCTCCTGAATGGGAAGACCCCTCCTAAATGGGAAGACCCGACCCCCTCATAAATGGGAAGACCCCTCTTGAATGGGAAGACCCCTCCTGAATGGGAAGACCCCTCCTGAATGGGAAGACCCCTCCTGAATGGGAAGACTCCTCCTAAATAGGAAGACTCCTCTTGAATGGGAAGACCCGACCCCCTCTTAAATGGGAAGACCCCTCTTCAATGGGAAGACCCCTCCAGAATGGGAAGACCCCTCCTGAATGGGAAGACCCCTTCTGAAAGGGAAGACCCGACCCCTCATAAATTGGAAGATCCCTTCCGAATAGGAAGACCCGACCCCTCATGAATGGGAAGACCCCTCCCGAATGGGAAGACCCGACCCAAAACCTACACTTCTCCAATTCTACTCCGATTTCGACCAAAACTTTGCCAAACGACGAATCCGACAAAACCAACTCAACCAAAATCATCAAACACAATCATAAACGTATCATAACGTTACTAACCACATGAATATGACGATTACCACAAAAATTATGTGAATCTCACCAAAAACCATTAAAATGAACATATGATCAAAATGAGAGATCTAACTAACATAAACGTATAAAATGACATAAAATTATCAAGTAAAACTTGCTGGATTAGATCACAGGGTGATGCATATGAAAATGGACATGGAATGGTGTAAATCTATGGTAAAACATTCCAATTTGATGAGAAACATACATAAACACTCATATACTTCATTGCATTTATGTGAGAGATGTAAATCACTTACCGATTCTCCAAAACAAGCTAAAATGATAGAATTATGAATCTGGACAACGAGCAATTCAATCCAAACTCCTCGATCCAATGAATTCACCTTTGAAATGATGTGGATCTAGCCTCCAATGGTGTAGATCTATGATTTCCCTCCTTAGATTTGGATTTTTAATGGTGGAAAGGTGTTAGAGGAAGAAGGAGATCAATGCCTCCAAATGAGAGAATGGGAAAGTAAACCTTTTCCCTCCACTCTCACCCCCTATTTATAGGATTCCACCAGCCCACTAATGGGCCTTCCCAATTCAGCCCATTAGGCTCTCCAAACCTGAACAGCCAGCTATAAAATCTTAAAACAGCGATTTCTCCCATACCGCTGAGCCAAATCCTTATTGTAACCACTCTACGGAAAGGCAAACATCAATTCCTTTCCAATGGCACAGGTCTCACCATCTGATTCGACCTGAGTCAAAAGTTATGCCTTATACAAGACTGATAGGGGCAAAATAGTCACAATCAAAATCGGTAAAAATTATGGACATGTCTCACATCCCCGTAAGCAACATACTAAAAGATGAGAATGATCGAACCCTCAGGGAATAAAATAAAAATATTTTACGATCTTTCAATACGTAAAATTCGGGTTGTTACATTTACGGCGACTTTTTCACCTCCCTCCCGATGGACATTAGGCCGGACGAGCCCACTTTGTCGCATGTTGGAAGAGGAAACGATAATAAAGATGAAAACAGTAAGAGGGAGGAGGAGACGAGGGCAGAGGACACGAAGAGAGACAAAGATAGTGAGAGAAGGAGAGAAGAAAAGGAGAAAGAAAAAAAAAGGAGAAAGAGAGAGAGAGTGAAGGAAAGGGATAGAAAGAGGAAAGATTGACCCAGGATCATGGAAAGCAGAAGAAAAAATGCTTGAGGAAACATGATCAAGCATCGGAAGATATGGAAGAGTCGGGGTTATGTCCAAAAAGAAGAAAGGGGATAAATCCCCCAAGTCCAAGAGAGGGGAGGAAGCCGAACACTCTCGAGCGGTGCTGAGTCTCCCCAGGCCTTCAGTCAGTCCTTCTTCCATTGATCGAGTCAAAGAATTGGAACGGGATTTCCCAAACCTCATCTTTCAGGCATCGAACCTGCCCCCGAGCTACAGCCATTAGACGCAGTAGGCGCAATAACCTCAAATACACTCTTTCCCAGTATGATGCAATGCGCGAGTATGTCAGGCGGGTAAGCGGAGCGTTGAAGGAAAGGCTAGACGAAATTGTCGGTCTGAAAAGTGACATTGCTAGTGACAAGAAAACCTTTGGATTTCTTGAGAAGAAAATTATGGACCAGGAGCTACAGGCAGTGACCGACAAAGAAAAACATGGAAAAAAAATCAAGGACCTGAACGTCCAGGTCCAACAGAAAGGTCGGGAATGCCATTCAATGAGGGGAGAGATTGAATTTTTGAAGGAGGACAGGGCTCGATTGGATCTTGAAATACAGAACCTCAAAGCCGCCCTTCATTCATCCGAGTTAGCTAAGAACCAGGCTGAAGAAAATGTCGCTGTAGCATTTGAGTCCGCTAACAACCTGAAACTTCAGCATGACATGGATATTAGCCATTAAAGCTGAGCATGCTCAGGAGAAGGTTGAGCTGAGAAAAGGGCATGCTCGCTACACTCTTTCTTTTTTTGCTAGCTTCCTTCGCCATAGGGATTTGTCTTAGATGCCAGGGTATTCCAGGCAATTGACTAATACATGGAAGATATTTTATGGGAAGAGAGAAAAGCAACAAAGGGGTAGCCAATGGACGAGGCATTGTTGATGACCCAAATTTTAAATGACAAGGAATGAGCAATCATAGCGCAGGCGAGGAGTCGAGAAAAAAGTGTGGCATAAGAAGAACGCCGCAAAATTAAGGGGAAGTCAGTCTCCGAGAGTGAGGTTGGTATCATTCGACCCAAGGAACCCACTTCTTCCTCACATGTGGTTGTTGAAAAGGGTTCATCATCTGCTCCTTCATCTGAGCCAGTTAAAGTCGCGGAAGAGCAGCTGATCGATCCCAACGTTGTAGGTAAGCTCTTTCACTAATTTTGAGTTTACCTGTTCTACCCTAACATTGAGTGTTTTCCTCTTTTATGGCATGAGTCTTGCTGGTGAGGGAGAGAGGTAGTGCCGAGGACACAAACAAAGCCCCAATAGAAGAAAGGGTTAACATAGCATCATCAGAGAACGAGGACATCAGGATCACCGGGAAGTCTAAGAGAGAGGATCGCCCGTCCCTGGCTGAGATCAAAGCCTGGAACAATAAGGAAATTTCTTCTGTGAAGCCCGAACCTTCCGACGAACCTTTAAGTATTAAACCTATTCAAGCCATACCCCGACCATCCTTTCTTCAGTCACAACACATGCTTCCATGGATTCCTAATCCATAAGCTTCACCACCAGTTTTTCCATCTTTTGGGAGCATGCTTGGGGGATCGAGACGTCTTCTGAACATCGAGGAAGCACTGGAGATGATCATGCAAAAAGAGCTGGCGGAAATTATTGATCAAGGACTAATGCCACCTCCATCTTAGAAATTCTGTTATATTTCTGGAGACGATGTCTGAATTGTACCTGTCATGCAGTAATATTTTGTAATCATGCCATGATACTTTAAATGAAAGTCTACTTGTTTTGCAAATACTTAGGTCATCTACATGCAAAAAATGTCATGTGAATTTCTTGTCATGTTTTGGATATTGCGGATGACTTGAATGCTACCCTACTCGGGAATATCCATTAATCCTCTCGACCCCGGTGCTGGGGTAAGTTGTTCGAGTAGCGGCCTCTCCAGTTATACACAAGTAGATTTAACCTTGATCAGGGGTCGGGTGTAATCGAGTAGGAGCGCTTTTAGTCCTTTATACTCATCCTTTAGTCGGTAAAGGGTAGAGTTTCTTAGGGATCGAGCGGTCTTTCGTCGGGGGTGCATCGTTTATGCTCTTTCATCGTTTATACTCACCCTCAAGTCGTGAGGTTAAGAGTTGAATCCCGACAGTTAGTCAGTATGTTTGAATAGGCGTCAATCTTACTTTGGGCCAATCAAAGTAAAAATCGAAGGACT
The DNA here is from genome assembly GCA_030737875.1 of Allium sativum. Taxonomy (NCBI): domain Eukaryota; kingdom Viridiplantae; phylum Streptophyta; class Magnoliopsida; order Asparagales; family Amaryllidaceae; genus Allium; species Allium sativum. The sequence continues at coordinate 4,327 of JASFAX010002907.1, forward strand.
TGGCCGTTCAGTCAAAGCACGAAATCAATACCATCGCTATGGTTGAGTCCTTGTTCTTCCAATAGGGTCAGCCTATTTTGTCTTTGTCCGTCCTGGTAGAGCTTCGTGGTGTAAGCACTGGTTGGTCAAGTTACAACCCTTGGCTTTTACGACAATAACAAAACAAAGCAAGAATGAAGACTTTTATTCATGCGTTACTGCAATCAATGAAAGATTGCTTATTACAATGCTAAAACCAAACAAACTAATAAAAATTCTTTAGAAAATTCTTAAGAAAGATGCATTCGTAAATGCTCTGCATTCCATGCTCTTTTAAATGGCTCGCCATCAACAATTGTTAGCCTGAAGCTTCCATTATTGAGCTTTCGTTGAATGACGTAGGGTCCTTCCCACCTAGGGCCCATGTGGACGGGGACTGGGAAGATTCATTTTAAAAAAAGGTCGCCTACCTCAAAGGTTTTTGGCCGGACCTTCTTGTCGTAATATCGAGCGACCCTTTGTCTATAGGGTGATGCACGGAGGTTTGCCTCTTCTATTTTTTCATCAATCGTGTTTAACGATGTCAAGAGAAGTGCTTTATTAGACAAAGGATCGTAGTAAGTCGTCCGATGAGATGGGACTTCAAGCTCTATCGGGGGAACTGCTTCTGAACCATAGGATAAGGTAAAGGGAGTATGACCCGTAGCAGTCTTATGGGTGGTATGATATGCCCACAGGGCCAGAGGCTATTCGTCGACTCATTTTCCTTTAGCTCGTTCTAACCATTTTTTCGAAATGGTTTTAATGATCTTATTAAACGCCTTGACCTGACCATTAGACTGGGGATGTGTGACTGCGGTATATTTCTTTTCGATATGATATTTCTCACAAAAATCTCTGAACTCCAGGCTATCGAGCTGAGTTCCATTGTCTGTGATAATGGTTCGGGGTACCCCATATCGGCATATAAAGTTTCTGACGATAAAGTTGATGACCTTCTTCGTTGTGATCATAGTCATCTGTTCGGCCTCTGCCCATTTTGTGAAGTAGTCTACCGAGATGATCGCATATCTGGAACCCCCTACGAAATAGGTAAAGTTCCAATAATATCTATTTCCCAAACAACGAATGGCCAAGGACTAGTGTGACGACCGCCCATGACCCCCGCACTATACAAGAGGAATAATGCGCTGAAGGGTGTGCCAGGCATCATGGACGATCATCAGAGTAGTTAAACACAAGCGGAACTTGTCGTAAACTCACAGCGGAAGGATAAAATATAATAGAACATATACAACAGGTAGTAATAGTGAAGCAGAAACACTAGACTTTCATACATCCAGAAACTAATATCCACAACTTGGAAATAGCATTTGTACAAAGTTGCCTCACTAATCACTCAGAAAAGCAAACAGCGGAAACCCAATTATTAGATAGTAGTAAAACTGGTACGTGAGCCTCCTGCACGCCATCGATCAGCATCCTCGTCCTCACTAAAGCATTACCTGTCACTTGTTACTTAGTCTGCCTATCCACAACCGGATAAACAGCCCAAGGTAATAATAGGAAACATAAAACCTTGAGTCAACAACATTCTTAATGAGCAATAAAACAACTAACAAACTTTAACAATAAAGTGTATGAGAAGAGATAGATAAACATACTAATCTACCCACGATACCAGAGAAGAACTCAACCTTGTCTTCTCCACATCGGACAGTGATAGCCTTTGTATAAACAATTCAACCATTCATCCATGGAAATCAGAACACCCATTCAATCAGGGAAAAACACTCATAACATCCATATTACATAAGTCTCACACAGATAACCTAAATCAAGTTTAACATTCCCCAAGTACTCTCCCCAGAGGCCTAAACCAATAACAGTTAAGCACTCAAAGAAAATCTCCCTCGACTTTGGATAATCTATGTGAGATAGTACAAACAGAACAACCAATCATCCATGACTGACTCTGGCCACCGCCAATCCTGCTTTGAAACCATCGTTATCGTATGACGACCAACCTTGCCATATGTCAAGGGCTAATGGTAACCCCAGTTCTAGCATAAACCATATATTCCCAACCTTGACAATGTCCGACCTTGACAACTAGGACTTTCCCCAAGGCCCAGGGTACTCGACCTATAACCGGTCTTTTAGACGTCTCTAGTGTACCCCTTCTTCGAGCCTGCTAGAACTTACGACAACGATAATTTCTTGGCCTTCACATCTCTAGTCACCCAACCTGATGACTTTTCATGGCTCAAGCAACCTTCTCGGGCAACCATTGTCCACCAACTTACAACCTTTGAGTTGTCACCTCATTCGTTGTTCTACGCCGGTCAATGAGCACCTTCCAACACCTCGAACCTTCCTACTTGAACCACTTCGAAGTTACACCATCAACGAGCCATATTACACCACTGGTCGGTCCTCCCAAAACATCACTGGGCGGTCCTCCCAAAACATACCAGTCGGTCCTCCCAAACACACCCCTGGTCGGCCCTTCCAAACACCATTGGTCGGTCCTCCGCAGTCACCACCGGTCGATCCTCCCTAGTCACCACCGGTCGGTCTCATAGTCCCTTCTGGAATCACCAAAACCTATTACCTTGACCGGTCGGTCCTTCTTTGAACTCCACTGGTAAGTTATCCAGTCACTACACCGATCGGTCTGGAAAGCAACTACACCGGTCGGTCAATCTTCTGCTTCTGCCACCGGTCGGTCAGTCTTCCGTTTGACTTGTTCTCCAAGCCATGAGTTTTCCAACCGATCGATCCCCTGTACAAGCCTATACCAAATCCAATTTCGACCAAAACTTCGCCAATCAATCCAATCGACGAAATATACTCGTCTAACTCATTTAATACAATCATAAGCATGTCATGAACACACTAACAACATAAATATGATGATTTCACCAAAAATTATACCAATTCACTCAAAAGTAGTGATAAATGAACATATGAACAAAATTGATGGACCTATATGCATAATCATATGAAAACATATGGAAATTATCAATTTAATCTTGGTAAATTAGGTCCTATGGTGTTCATATGAAAATAAATACATAATGGTGTAAATCTATGGTAAAACATTCCAATTTGATGAAAAAACATGCACAAATACTCATATACTTCATTATATTCATGTAAGAGATGTAAATCACTCACCAATTAGCCAAAACAAAGCAAAATCGAAGAAATAGAATCCCGGACAGCGAAGATATAGCTCATAGCCCTTCGATTTGATGAATCCGCACTTGAAATGATGTAGATCTAGCATCCAATGGTGTAGATCTATGATTTCCCTTCTTAGATTTGAATTTTTAATGGTGGAAAGGTGTAGGAGGAAGAAGGAGATCAATGCCTCCAAATGAGAGAATGGGAAAGTACACCTTTTCCCTCCACTCTCACCCCCTATTTATAGGATTCCACCAGCCAACTAATGGGCCTCTCCAATCTAGCCCATTAGGCTCTCCAAACCTGACCAGCCAACTGAAAAACTTAAAATAGCGATTTCTCCCAAACCGCTGAGCTAAATCTTTAATGTAACCACTCTACGGAAAGGCAATCATAAATTTCTTTCCAATGGAATAGGTCTCACCCTTTGATTCGACCTAAGTCAAAAGTTATGCCATGTACAAGACTGACAGGGGCAAAATGGTCACAAACAAAATTGGTAAAAATTATGGACATGTCTCACATCCCGATAAGCAACATATTAAAAGATGAGAATGATCCAACCCTTAGAGAATAAAATAAAAATATTTTACGATCTTTCGATACGTAAAATGTGGGCTGTTACATTCTCCCCCCTTTAAGAATTTCGCCCCCGAAATTCCAAACAAACACAAGAAACCACAACAATTATGCATGTCTATCATCCATGAGAAGCCAATTCTATCATCCAAACTAGCAACCATCAAGCCAAGCATCTATAGCCTTATCCTAGTACGCGGAATTCTACCACACAACAACAAGATACAACAATATAACGATGATATGATCAAAGGGTCCTACCAACGAAGTGTTCTGGATGAGTCACTCTCATATTCTCTTCCGTCTCCCATGTACAATCGTCGTCATCTTCACTCCATTGTACCTTGACTAGCTTAACCGTCTTCCACCTAAGCTGTTTCGTGTCATTCCCCACAACACGAAGTGGCTTACGAGGTCTCATAACTGCGGTCTCTACTCCTAAGTCTTAGTACTGTACTTGAGATACCAGCACATTCGAATCATGCACGAACTTCCGTAGAAACGACACGTGGAACACATTATGCACACTCGTCATCTTCTCGGGTAACTCCAAACTATATGCGAGCTTTCCAATTTGCCCGACTATCGGAAATGGTCCAACGAACCTAGGAGCCAGCTTTCCCTTACTTCCAAATCTCACCATATGCTTCAGTGGTGAAGCCTTCAAAAAAACCATATCGCCTACGTCGAATTCTAAATCTTTCCGGCGTTTATCCGCATAACTCTTCTGATGATCTTGGGCTGCTTTCATCCGTTGCCGAACAATCTCGATACAATCCGAGGTTTCTTTAATCATCTCATGGCCCAAGTACTAACTTATCTCCAGTTTCTAACTAGCATGCTGGAGAATTGCATGGCCTCCCATACAACGCCTCATATGGTGCCATCCCAACACTCGACTAGTAGCTATTATTATATGCAAACTCAACTAGATGTAGATGGTCCTCCCATGATCCCCCAAAATCCAACACACAAGTTCTTAGGAGACCTTCCAAAACTCGATTGACTCTCTTGGTCTGACCATCAGTTTGGGGATGATAAGCCATACCTAAGCACAACTCGGTTCCCAAAGCTTCTTGCAAGCTTTTCCAAAATCCACTCGTAAATAGTGGATCTCGGTCACTCACTATACTCTTTGGGACACCATGGAATCGAACTATCCATTTCACATAAAGTTCAGCCAATTTCAATGCCGTCCTAGTTGACTTGACAGGAATGAATCTCGCACTTTTGGTCAAACGATCCATAATGACCCAAATTCCCTCGTTTCCTGCCCTGGTTCTAGGTAGTCCATCAATAAAATCCATCGATACTTGCTCCCACTTCCACATAGGAACTTCTAATGGCTGAAGCAAACCACTCGGCTTCTTCCGTTCAGCTTTCACCAACTGACAGTTCATACACTTGGAAATGAACTTTCCGTTATCTCGCTTCATCCCTTCCCAATAATAGACTCTCTTCATGTCCTGATACATCTTATTACCACCGGGATGAATTGTCAGCTTTGAGTGATGACATTCTCTTAGAACCTCATCCCTCAATCCATCGATATCAGGAACAACTAATCGCCCTTGCTTTCGAAGCCAACCTTCTCGATCGACCTCGAACTCTTTATCTTCTGGTTCCAATTTCTAAATGAACTCGACAAGCTTCGCATCTTTCTTTTGGCTCTTGCCAATCCTTTCGATAAGAGTAGGTCTTACCGACAAGCCTGCCAACATTTCAGGTTCCAACTCGCACCTTGGCCTGAAATCGAACCTTGCCAAGTACTCGACGCTCTTTCATTTTGAAAACATCTCTCCCAAACTTGCGTGTCTTCGACTCAATGCATCTGGAACTGCATTGCCTTTTCCTGGAGTATAGGCTATACCAAAATCATATGACGCCAGAAACTCTAACCATCTTTACTGTCGAAGATTCCAATCCTTTTGTGAGAAAAGATACTTCAACGATTTGTGATCCGCAAACAACTCGAATCGAACTCCCAATAGATAATGTCTCCACATCTTTAGAGAAAATACAATTTGCGCCAACTCCAAATCAAGAGTCGGGTAATTCTTCTCATGCGGCTTTAGCTGTAGACTCGCGTAGGCCACAACCTTATCCTTCTGCATTAGTACTGCTCCAAGTCCAGTACCACATGCATCGGTATACACCACCATCTCTTTATTCCCGCTTGGAATGGTCAACACCGGAGCACTCGTCAATCCCTCCTTCAGGATTCCGAACGCTTGTTCGCACTTTGCATCCCATGTGAACACTTGGTTCTTCTTCGTCAATCCTGTCAACGGTGCAGCTACCTTGGAGAAATCCTTGATAAACCGTCGATAATATCCTGCCAACCCAAGGAAACTCTGAACATCCGTCACATTCTTAGGTCGATCCCAATCCTGGATTGCTGCAACTTTAGTGGGGTCAACTGCTATTCCTTTTCCAGAAACTACATGCCCTAACAATCTCACTTCACTTTTCTAGAAGTGACAATTGGAAAACTTAGCTCTCGGCTGATGCTTTCGCAAGATCTCTAATAAAACTCTCAAGTGCGTCTTGCGCTCTTCCTCATTCCTGGAGTAAACCAGAATATCATCCACGAACACTAGCACAAACTTGTTCAACTAATCTCTGAACACCCTATTCATAAGATCCACAAAATATGTTGATGCATTAGTCAACTCCAGTGGAATCACTAACCATTCGAAGAAACTGGATGGTGTCCTAAAAGCAGTCTTCGGCACACTATCCGTTTCCACCCTCAACTGGTGAAATCCCGTTGCCAAATCCATTTGAGAAAACACTTTGGCTTCGTGAAGCTGATCGAACAAGTCATCTATTCTTGGCAATGGATACTTGTTCTTCTTTGTCAACTTCTTCAGCTCACGATAGTCTACACACAATCTTAACGAGCCATCTGCCTTGGTTGCAAATACGACTGGTGCACCCCACTCGAAAACACTCCTTCGAATGAATCCTTTTCCCAAAAGGTCACGAACTTGCACTTCTAACTCTCACTATTCCCTAGGCGCCATCTTCCTAAGAGGAATAACGATTGGACTAGCACCTTCGACCACATCAATCCTAAACTCGATCTCACGATGCAGCGACAACCCTTTGACCTCGTCAAAGACATCTACATACTCATTAGCGATCAGCACTGATGACAGGTCTTCTTGTGGAATCCCAAGCGAATATAGATAACTCACAAAGACCCCGTCTTCGCACTTTCATCTAATCAACACCTTTCGCCCTTCCACATCCCCAACCCTCACCTCTAGCTTCTCGCAATTCACTCTTGCCGCATATCTCTTGAGCAAATCCATGCCCAAGATGATCCCATACCCAGCGAAGTTAAGAACAAAGCAATCACACACAAAAGAGCAACCATGACTCGACAACACTAGACCACGGAAAATCATGCACAAACTGGACAAACCCCTATTTGGATTAGTCAAGATCAATGGCCTATCACAAATCTCGGGTTCCAAACCCAAATGACACACAAGCTCATTGCAAATGAATGAATGAGATGCTCCAGTATCAAAAAGCACACGAACTGAAACACCATTAATGGACAGAGTACCTTGCACCACGGCACCCTTCCCCTTTTCCTCAGCAGTAGGAGCCCTTGAAGAAGTTGGTACGACATCCAAAGCATATGCCCTCACAACCTGCTTTCCCTTCGCTAATTCTGGATAATCTTTCTTCTTATGCCCAGGCTTCCCACATTTGAAGCACTTCTTCTCAGCTTTGGGATTCTTGCACTCATTAGCAAAATGACCTTTCTGCTGGTAGTTAAAGCAAACCACCTCACTCTTGGGTTTCTTTTGGCCATCCTTTCCTTTCTGTTGTTATTGCTTCCTCTTTTTATTATTACCACCCTGCTGTGGTTTCTGAGCTTCCTTGGTTGCAGCGACAACATTTCTTCCTTGGGAAACAAGCTCTCATGGCGAATAACTTTTTCCATAATCTTCTCAAATGAATCGTCAAAATGGTCCACTAACGGCTTTCCGAGATAAGCTTACAAACCCAAGACAAAATTCTCGTTCTTCTGATAGGGTGTATCAATGTATGAACGAGCATATCTGGATAAGGCTTCAAAGTCAGAGATGTAGTCAAGAACAGAACGACCATTCTGTTTCAGCTCCATGAACTTTTTGAAGAGAACGGACTTCTGAGCAGTGGAGATAAACTTTGCTTCAAACTTAGCCCGGAATTGCTCCCATGAAATCTCCTCTTCCGGAGTCTCAAGTATGATAGAATTCCACCATTCCATGGCCCTACCCTGCAGTTGCCTTGATGCAAGCTTTCTCTTTATTGCATCCTCAATACCCAAGTCTCCAAAGATTCGAACACATGAATCCATCCACCTCTGAACCTCTTCAGCTGGTTCAGTTCCCTTGAATGGTTTTCCCCCTGGAGAAGTAAAGTCCTTGCACAACTTTGCAAAATGTACTCCTCTAGGAACTTGCACACCTACATCAACCGTAGCCACCACTGGAGCGGGGACCCTATTCATGATTGCTGCCGCCATGGCCTCAAACATGGCTGGGTATTCTGATTCGCCACCATTTGTCCCTCCAGTGTTAGCTATCCTAGCAGCATGTCTTGATGGTCGTCTACTCATCCTAAATCTACACTTTAGAACAATTAGCCACTTTCAATAAAAACTACTAAATAGATACAACCGCTACAACTATATATGCTAATATATATATAGTAAGCATCCAACTAAAATCTACAAGTACGTCTCTCATACATGACTACGTCTTAGAACTTTGGTTAAAATCGTTAATCAGAGCCCTGATACCAAACGTGACGACCACCCATAACCCCCGCACTATACAAGAGGAATAATGCAATGAAGGGTGTGCCAGGTAGTCATGGACGATCATCATAGTAGGTAAACACAAGAGGAACCTATCGTAAACTCACAGCGCAAAGATAAAATATAATAGAACATATACAACAGGTAGTAATAGTGAAGCAGAAACACCAAACTTTCATACATCCAAAAAGTAATATCCACAACCTGGAAATAGTGTTTATACAAAGTTGCCTCACTACATCACTCGGAAAAGCAAATAGCAGAAACCCAATTATTAGATAGTAGTAAAACTGGTACACGAGCCTCCTGCACGCCATCGATCATCATCGTCGTCCTCACTAAAACATTACCTATCGCCTGTTACTTAGTCTGCCCATCCACAACTGGATGAAAACCCTAAGGTAATAAGAGGAAACATAAAACCTTGAGTAAGACAACAGTCTTAGTGAGCGATAAAATAGCTAACAAACTTCAACAATAAAGTGTATGAGAAGGAATAAATAAACATACCAATCTACCCACGACACCAGAGAAGACCTCAACCTTGTCTTCCCCACATCGGACAGTGATAGCCTTTACTATAAACAATTCAACCATTCATCCACGGAAACTAGAACACCCATTCAATCAGGGAAAAACACTCATAACATCCAGATTACATAAGTCTCACACAAACAACCCTAATCGAGTTTAACATTCCCCAAGTACTCTCCCCAGAGGCCTAAACCAGTATCAGTTAAGCATTCAAAGAACATCTCCCTCGACTTTGGATAATCTATGTGAGATAGTACAAATAGAACAACCAATCATCCATGACTGACTCTGGCTATCACCGCCAATCCTGCTTTGAAACCATCGTTAATCGTATGATGGCCAACCTTGCCATATGTCAAGGGCTAATGGTAACCCCAGTTCTAGTATAAGCCCCATGTGTCCAACCTTGACAATGTCCAGCCTTGACAACTAGGCCTTTCCCCAAGGCCCAGGGTACTTGACCTACAACCGATCTTTTAGACGTTTCTGGTGTATCCCTGCTTCGAGCCTGCTAGAACTTACGGCAACGATAATTTCTCGGCCTTCACATCTCTAGTTACCCAACCTGATGACTTTTCATGGCTCAAGCAACCTTCTCGAGCAACCATTATCCACCAACTCACGACCTTTGAGTTTTACCTCATTCGTTGTTCTACACCGATCAATGAGCACCTTTCAACACTTCGAACCTTCGTACTTGAACCACTTTGAAGTTACACCATCACCGAGCCATATTACACCATCACCGAGCCATATTACACCACAGGTCGGTCCTCCCAAAACATCACTGGGCGGTCCTCCCAAAACCTACTGGTCGGTCCTCCCAAACACACCCCTGGTCGGTCCTTCCAAACACCACTGGTCGGTCCTCCCCAGTCACCACCGGTCGGTCCTCCCCAGTCACCACCGGTCGGTCTCATGGTCCCTTCTACATTCACCAAAACCTGTTACCTTGACGGGTCGGTCCTTCTTTGAACTCCACTGGTAAGTTATCCAGTCACTACACCGATCGGTCTGGAAAGCAACTGCGTCGGTCGGTCAATCTTCTGCTTTTGCCATCTAACGGTCGGTCTTCCGTCTGACTTGTTCTCTAAGCCATGATTTTTCCGACCGATCGGTCCCCTGTACAGGCCTATACCGAATCCAATTTCGACCAAAACTTGGCTAATCGATCGAATCGAAGAAATATACTCGTCTAGCTCATTCAATACAATCATAAGCATGTCATGAGTACACTAACAACATGAATATGATGATTTCACCAAAAATTATACCAATTCACTCAAAACTAGTGATAAATGAACATATGAACAAAAATGATGGACCAATATGCAAAATCATATGAAAACATATGGAAATTATCAATTTTGTCTTGCTAAATTAGGTCCTATGGTGTTCATATATTAATAGACACATAATGGTGTAAATCTATTGTAAAACATTCCAATTTGATGAAAAAAACATGCACAAATACTCATATACTTCATTGCATTCATGTGAGAGATATAAGTCACTCACCAATTAGCCAAAACAAAGAAAAATCGAAGAAATAGAATTCTGGATAGTGAAGAGATAGCTCCTAGCCCTTCGATTTGATGAATCCTCACTTGAAATGATGTAGATAGCCTCCAATGGTGTAGATCTATGTTTTCCCTTCTTATATTTGGATTTTTAATGGTGGAAAGGTGTAGGAGGAAGAAGGAGATCAATACCTTCAAATGACAGAATGGGAAAGTAAATCTTTTCCCTCCACTCTCAACCCCTATTTATAGGATTCCACCAGCCCATTAATGGGCCTTTCCAGTTCAGTCCATTAGGCTCTCCAAACCTGATCAGCCAACTAAAAAACCCTAAAACAGCGATTTCTCCCAAACCGCTGAGCAAAATCTTTAATGTAACCACACTACGGAAAGGTAATCATCAATTTCTTTCCAATGGCACAGGTTTCACCCTCTGATTCGACCTAAGTCAAAAGTTATGCCCTGTACAAGACTGACAGGGGCATAATGGTCACCAACAAAATCGGTAAAAATTATGGACATGTCTCACATCCCCATAAGCAACATATTAAAAGATGAGAATGATCTAACCCTCAGAGAATAAAATAAAAATATTTTACGATCTTCCGATACGTAAAATGCGGGCTGTTACAACTAGCCATTTGGATAATCTCCGTTGGGGGGGGGGCTCGTGGGATCTGTGTGAACCTATGGCATTTGCCACATCTTTTGGAATAATTAGTAGCATCTTTATTGATAGTCGGCCAAAAATATCCATAGCGCAATATCTTCCTAGCTAGGGTTTTCCCCTTGTATGCACTTTACATTCCCCTTCATGCACTTCTTTTAGTATCCTATTGATATCATCATTGGCCACACACCTAAACATGGGGACAGAGAATCCTCTTCTATATAGCTGGCCTTATTGAGTAATGTACCTGGAAGCTTGTCGCGCTAAAGCTCATTTGTCGTTCTTTCTTTCGGGTAACGTTCAACATCAGTCTGATCGATTTCCATCCGCTCGATACTTGGTACACTCAGGATTTCTATAGAAACCAACTCTATTTCGTCCGGGTGGTCTGAACTAGCTAGTTTTGCCAACCTATCTGCCTTCTGGTTCTCCCCCCTGGGAATATGGGAAATGTTATACTGTTTGAAGCTTTGCAACAATTTCTCGACTTCCATAAGGTAAGAGGTTAGCCAGTCTCCCTTAGTGAGAAATTCCTTTCGAACTTGGCAAACCACAAGTTGTGAATCACAAAAAATCTCGAGCAATGTTATCTTCAAGTCTCTCACGAGTTTAATCCCGGTAATCAGGGACTCATACTTGGAATCATTATTGGTCGCTATAAAGTCTAACCTCGAAGCATAGTAAAACGATTGTCCCTCAGGAGATAGCAATAATATGATGGCTCCCGAGTGTCGTTTGTTTCGGGCTCCACCCGTGCATAGCTTCCAAACGACTGGTTCCAGTCCGGCCTTCGATGGCTCGGGACCATCGCTCTGATCTTCATCTTTCGGGGTAGCAAAATTCTGCTATGAAATCGGCTAAGGCCTGCCCCTGGATTAATTTTTGTGGAACGAAAGTCAAGTCGAACTGGCTTAATTAAATGTTCCATTTTAGTAGCCACCCACTTGCCTCGGGTCATTGCAAGACTTGCCGAAGCGTTGGTCAGTAAATATCTTAATTGGGTGGGATTGAAAATAGCGTCGAAGCTTTTTGACGCAATCAATAAGCTATACGCAAGTTTTTTGATTTTCGGATAATTATGCTCGGCTCCCATCAATTTTTTGCTTACATAGTAAACCGGTCGTTGTAGTCGTTCCTCTTCGCGGATCAGGACCGAGCTGATTGCATGTGCGGATACTGCTAAATAAACAAATAAGTCTTCATGGTCGATAGGCTTAGAGAGAATAGGAGTTTTTTCCAAATGATCGATCAGATTCTAGAAAGCTTTGACATAGTCGGGCGTCCAAGCGAAGTTTCGCTTCCCTCTTTTAATTAATTCAAAGAAGTTTAGGCACTTATCAGTTGCTTTCGAAATGAATCGACCCATTGCTGCTATCTTACTCATTAGACTTTGAACATCCTTGATCTGTCGAGGATCCTGAATTCCCTTAAGGGATGAAATATGGTTAGGGTTAATTTCGATTCCGCGGGAACTCACAATAAGACCTAGGAATTTTCCCGAAGCTACACCAAAAGAACATTTTAAAGGATTCGTTTCATGCCATAATTCCGGAGAATGCCAAACATCCTCAAGAGATCATCGATTGTTTTATCTATCTGGTCATGGAACATCCAGTTGACTAGCCTTTGATAGGTCGCCCCTGCGTTCTTCAGGCTGAAGAGCATTACCACGTAACAGTATAGCCCAAGGTCAATGATGAAACTGGTATGTTCCTGGTCAGGAACATGCATGGCAATCTGGTTGTACCCTGAGTATGCATCCATAAACGAAAGTAGCACATGCCCAGCGGTCGAGTCGACCAACTAATCAATCCTAGGTAATGGGAAGTTGCCCTTAGGGCAGGATTTATTTAAGTCAAAAAAATCAATGCAAGTTCTCCACTTCCCATTGGCTTTCTTCACAAGTACCGGGTTTGCTATCCAGTCGGGATAAGTCGAATCCTAATTTCTTCTTTCAAGGCTACTGAACTATCAGGGACAAAAATTCGCTCTTCTGCTTTATCGGAGTATATTTTGGGTCAATGCTGAGGGAATGAGTTATAATGGAAGGTGAAATACCACACACATGTCAGCGTGGGTCCATGAAACACATCCAGGTTTTCTTGGAGGAACTCAGCCAGTTCTCTCGTCCAGAGGGAATCAAGGTGGGATCCAATCTTTAGGACCTTGGTGGGGTCGCTCTCGTCGATCAAAATTTCTATGGTAGCCTCATTCGGGGCAGCCTTTTAGTACCCCGACTCATTATCCTCTCGTGGGTCAATGTCTTCGACTTAACAAATGGACGGTCCCAGTCGGGGAATTCTCTGTAATTGTTATGCTTCTTTCCCCTCCTCGGGGGGAGAGGATTCTTCTGACTCTTTACTACCACCACTCCGTAATTCCTTCAATTCCTCCAAGTAACAAGCTCGACCTGTTACCTGGTCTCCTCGTACCGTTCCAATTCCACTATCAATGGGGAACTTCAAAAGCAAGCACTAGGGGGCGGTGCACGCCCTAAATACCGCCAGGGAGGGTCACCCTAAAAAGGAATTGTAGTGCGAGTTGATATTCATCACAAAAAATAGCAAATTCCTGACTGTTCGGCGATCTCCGTCTCCCAATTCTACAGACAGCTTGACCTGGCCGATGGGCTCGATGGAAGCCCGATTGAAACCGCGTATCTGGCCGTCATACGGCTCCAAGTCTTCTAATTCCAATTTCATTTGGTTATAGGCCTTTTTGAATAGGATGTTCACTGAGCTTCCGTAGTCGACCAGAACCTTCCGGACTGTGGCTGGTCCAATAATGGCCGTTATTACCAGCGGGTCGATCGTCGGGACTTCTATACCGACTGATTCCCGATCGTGGAAGACAATATAGTCCCCCATTATTCTTCGTTGTTTAACGGGACTTGCGGCTTCATAGGGATTTGTTTCTTCAACATCAAGGTGTTTTTCAAAATTAACGTATAGCTTCATGGCTCTAATGCTATGACCTGCTAGATGTGGTCCTCCGACAATGGCGTTGATAACAATCCCCTTTCCTTCCTTCTGGGGGGCTGCGCGAGATGCACCTTGGTTCTATTTGGGCATCACCGTCCCTTGCCCCGTCCCTCAGAGCCTCCTTGTGCTCATCAAGCTTTCCTTCTCGAATCAACTTTTCAACAATGTCCCTTAGATGTCGACATTCGTTGGTCGTATGCCCGTAAATATCATGGAATAGGCAATATTTTCCGGTTGCCCGTTCTTTCTCCGTGGGCTCTCATGGGGGCGGTTTCTTATATTGCACCGTACTGCAGGTATCGAGATAGATACTCTCCAATGTGTCGTTCAAAGTCGTGTATGCGTCAAATACCTGGAACCGGGGGCGCTTTCGGGTGCTCCCCCTTTGTCTCAAACTCCTATTAGTTTCCTTCGATCCTTCACTACTTCGCTTGTTGCGGTTTTCAACATTCACTTCCACCTTCCCCGAGTTATCCCCAGATTGCTTTACTACGATGTTTTGAGTTGACGAAGCAAACGTATTTTTTGACCCATCCTCTTCTTCTAGCTGTGCATCTTCTTGCCTTAGTCGGATGTGGGCCTTCTCATAAAAATCCTCAATCGTGGTTTCCAATCAAATATTTTCCGAACTCTATTCGCTTGTCAATGCCATCGACCATGGCCATCAGAATAGTTTCATGGTTGGGGTTGCTGACTTCAGTAGCAGTTCAATTGAATCAATTGAGGTAATTCCTCAGGGATTCACCTCTTCCCTGCTTAACCATTGAGAGAGCCATAACATGCTTCAATTTGGTAGCATGGAGGCAGAATTGAGCCAGAAAATTTTCACTTAGATCTTTAAGGCTGGGGATCGACCTCGTGGGCAGGCGTATATACCACATGAGTGCTATCCCACTTTGAAATATTGGAAAAGCCTTGCACTTGATAGTGTCGGGGCCACCACTACTTCCATGTGCTAGGAGTATCTCATCAGATGTTGTTGTGGGTCAGAGGTACCATCGTACTGGTTCATCTAGGGCATATTAAATCTCTTAGGGAACTCCGCTTGCAAAATGTTGTCAATGAACGGTGTATGGCTTAGGTCGACCCCCCAGTCTTCATTCCTATGCCCACGACTGTCATTCATAATCTGCCGCACCATGGCGGATAGATTTTGTGGAACGACCGCGTTTGGGTCGGCTTCCTCTACAGACTGCGCTCTTCTGGCCCTTTCAGCAGGTAACGTCGTCCAGGCGTTCCTTCTTCCTCCTTTGATATCTTGGTCAATCACAAGATTCCGAAGGGGATGAATAGGGGACTGACACCCCCGAACAGTATTTTGATTTGCAGGAGGAGAAGCCTCTTTGTTTTGTGGAGCTATGGGATCAACAATTTCCACCTCTGTTTGATCAACTTGTACTTGGTCGCCTTCCCCCGACGGGTCTTGGCATCTCTCAAGACGTAATTGCCGAACATTTTTAGCTCTTTCTAAAAGGCATCGAGACCGATGCGGGTCTCTGCTTTCCCTATATGAGGAGGATCCTTCTGACACTTAATCCAATTGAGGAGGGAGTTGATGGTCCTGGACCCCTTGGGCATGGTTTCTGAACTCCTCCCACTGTCTCATCATGCCTTACCGCATCGCAACATTCTCTTAAGCATGGGCTTTTAAGGCATCCGCAGTTTCCTTAAGTAGATCTATTACAGCCATAAACTCGTCTCGGGTGGCAAAAGCAGAAGATGGAGCTGAGTCTATCCCGGGGGTAATGCGGGTTGATCTAGAGCAGTTTCATGGGCGGTCGACCCATCGGCTGCTTCCGCAGACGTTCCTAGCTGCAGTTGTTTTCCAGTATTGCAGACTGATTTTCCAGCCATAACCAAATTAATGCAGAAATGAAAGTAAGATTTTTGTCTTGGACTTGGTGATCCGAAAGTAGAGGAAAAAATCTGGATTGATCTGAGAATGTCAGCTATCGGTGAAAGCACAAAATGTTGACACCAAAAATTGGCACAACACCCTAAGAAAAGATTGTGTAGATAATTAATGAAGAGAAATGACAGTAAAAAGATAAAAACGAGGAAAATCACACATAAATTTATAGTGGTTCAGCGATAATGAGCCTACATCCACTTTATATTCTCTCTATATGATAATCCAATTATCAAATAGAATAATTACAAGAGATTACAATATTTTTTGAAGCTAGTCTCCCTTTCTTTTGAGCTAAAAAGAGGTATTTATAAGTAAAACGGTATTTGGCCATCTAGGACACATGCTGTAGGATCCAAAAGAATAGTCGTTGCCGAATGAATCGGTATCTCCTAAAGAATTGGTATTCTCTTTGAATTATCGGCGTGAATTGGCACTAGATCCTTCTAAATTGGGTAATTTAAAAGAAAAGATCTGGAACTAGCTAGTCTTTAAGCCAGTTTTTCGGACCTCAACTGAATGCAACATGGTTGATTATGCTTGGTCATATCGAACACCTTCTGGGCCTTGCCTGATGAGGGGAATGAGTCGAGACGTCAGGCTTTATTGATTGGTCCAATTCGAGTACTTCGTGTGTGAATCTACCACTTCATTATGCCTTGATGGGCGGTCCGAAAGGCCCATCAACAGACCACAATATTTATAGTGGTTCGGTTCAGATTGAACATGCGTCCACTTTAAAGGAATTGCTAATTTTATTTACTCTTATTGAAGTACAATGGTGAACATCATTATTATTAATGATTACAAAGGTAATGGTGGTAATTAAGCTCTAGTAAGTCCAAATATGGAGTAATAATCCTTGTTCTCGATATTCCTTTGTTGTCTAGGAGTTGAAATCCTTAAGAAGTATGCAATTTCTCCTTCCTAAAACTTCAAGATGCTCTAATGGTGTCCAAGGTAAATAATTCCTCTTAGAAGTGTTAAAGTTTCAAGAAGTATACAATCGAAGTTTATAATGAAATGTAATGATATAGTACGGTTCATTACATTTTGTTTTTATAAAATCCTTTTGAATGGTTGTCTTAACGACGATGATGAAAATAGGCAGAAGCTGAGGATGGAGTTGCTTGTCTGGGTCTGTAGGTGGTAGTTCCAATGTCGTGGCTTCTATTGTGCCCCTGTTGAGGAAGAGGTTATAGGAACTTGGGGGGATTCCGACATTCATAATGGCGGTGATGAGGAGATCCATACCACAGGGGATGTTTTGTCGGCCACTCTTGTTCCATCTCCAATAGAGGAAACGAGTTTAGGAAGGTTGCCCAAATCGACTTCTTTAGTGAAGACCTCTGAGACCACTGTGCAGATTTAGGTGGAAGGCCAATTTAAAGATCTGGCAAGGTTTTGATTGAGTTATATTTGTCATGGCCAATCAAAACTAATGTTGAGAGCTTTATGTTGAGCGTTGGAGATGTCACCCCTTCAAGAAAGCAAACATATGGTCCATGGAGGGAAGACTTAGGACACACACTCTTAATCATTGCATGATAAAACACTTATTTGCATGTGTGGGATGTTTAATTCTAACTCAAAGTTTGCTCCACGAAGGTTTAACGGCTCGAGAAGGCGATAAAGACCGAGATCTAGAGTCTGGGAGTTTTCGACTATTGAAGAGTGGAACCGTAAGAGGTTTTAAGTGATATGCAGATTTGCACTTGCAGCCCCCTCGATCTTATGACCACAACAGTAATCGGTAACATAGAGACCAACCTTAACATCTCCACCATCGAGTATCCAGTCGACCAGAGCTAAAAGTGGGCTAGAGGCAATGAGCACCAAGAAACTAGTGTCAATAGTTCCTCCTTATGTTCCACCAGCGGCGCAAGTGGCCAGAACTACCGAAAAAGAGAAGACTTACGAAGGGTCCGGATCCATTAAGAAGTTTGTGAAGTGGCAGTGTCCTACGCTGCCTGACATGTCGACAGTCGCAGAGCTCAGGAATTATGAGAAAAGGAGATACTTAGGAAGTCGTTCCTCAGTTTCTATTTCGATTAGTTGCTGCGGATGTTAGACATGCATAGATCCTGCTGGACATCGATGAAGACGTGTAGGACAAGGTGTGCGATGTTTACCACCAGTATCAATAACTATAAAAGTAAGCAAAAAAGGATATCAGACCTGATCTTTTATAAGAATTCTTAGGTCCATGGCTTACAGATCAAGGTCGAAGTTGAATGAGAGAGCCTCAAAAACTGATAGGTTGAATTGAGTAAGGCAACACTTCAATTTGTGCCAGTGTATTCGAATAACACATTAATGTGTTGATTCTCTGTTGCTGGAACATACAATATGAAGAGGCAGCTTTTGAAGGTCAAAGGGTAGATGATACAGGCTCGGGAATCATACAAAGACACACTGGATTCGCTCTCAGCCTACGTGACACCGCTTAGGACATACGTCCAAGTATACCCTAACCACTACCCTAATCGATCGGCTCCCTACCTTGTAGACATCCTGTGCTAGCCCCACAATAGGAGGTATCACATTCTAAAGTGGCAACCCATGGTTTGCACAACCATATCTACTGGTGTCACATTCGTCTTAGCCCCCTCGGCTCGGCCCATGCACGCACATGTCCCTGGTCGGTTTGCGCCGCCCACACCATCTTCCTTGTTTAGATCTCTTACAATCAACCAGTAAGCATGCCCCTTCTCCGCCTAGTACGAAGTTCTTCACTTGATACCAACTTCGGGTTACTGACTGAAATGGGTTCCACACAATATGATACAAGCTCTCCCCCTTTTCTTGTGTCCCCACTAGGTTTTCCACTGACTATGTATACCCTTAGGTGTCTTTAATTACATAGCCGTATACCAGTTATGCTTACCCTAAAGGGTCTCTTTAATTACATAACTTCATTACATTATCTATCGATTATGCATAACACTAGGTGTCTTTAATTACATAACCTTATTACATTATCTACCGGTTATGTATACCACTAGGTGTCTTTAATTACATAACCTTACTGGGTTAAGTTCGTAGGCCTATATGTAAATATTACCCACTCCCTCTAATTTACTTAACCTATCCACTACCCAGCCAATTTTACTTAACCCTAACTTAAGTTCATAGTCATACAATCTTTATGGATTAAATTACGTTAAGTAGTCCAATTCTTTACCATGTCCATATATGGTTTTATAATGGGCTAGACCTCCCACATTAGGCCTACAACATGTGGATGTTGGATATGCCGGTCGGGTCCGGGCAGTCTTATTCCATAGTTGGGCCTAACCTCGTGTCTTAGCCCGATTCGTATTTGCGTACTTAGACCTCCCATATTAGGTTCAACATTAGTGGCTGCTGGATATGCTGGTCGGGTCCGGGCAGACTTCCACCACTAATGTAACCTAACCTCATGTCATAATTACAATTTACAATTCCTAATTGTAAATTACTAAACATTCCAAATTAATCCAAATCTACCTATGTCATTATAGGTAACTATTTCTATGTTTTCCCCATTTGAATTACATGTCCCATTTCATATAAATATTACATAAATTATGCCAATTATAATCCCTTTTTCCCCGTTTCCTCTCTAACGTATTCGTACGTATTTTGGCGGCATCTAGGCTATAAAGTAGCCTAGCTACAACAATGAAAAGGGAATATGACTAAGGTGATAGTTTCAACATATCTTGGCATAAACAAAAACATAAACTGGTATGATAACAAGGTGAATGGTCATGTAATCATCATGGCAAGGTAGGCATAAAATGGATGAACTTGTAGCAACTATGATGTCAACGCAACATAATGAGATCTAAGTTAAACATAAGGTGTCCAACTATTTAGATGTAGCATAGTTAGGGTGGCATAGTAACATGTTTAGATCTAAAGATGGATTCACATGTCAAGTTCACAACATATCTTAATGGATCACAATATGACAGGTGAAAGGTGATTAACATAAAGATCTAGATCTAAGTAATGTTACAACTATCCAAATTAATAAATGTACATCTACCATAACATGGTTACAAGTCAAGGTCCACATAAGCAACATAATCGAATAATCACAATTTTATTAGATCTAGGAAAATAGAACTGTCATGACATAATATAGGATTTCACATTAACACAGAATCATACTTTACAACATATCCAATTCATAGTCTTTAAAAATATACTTTTATTTATCTAAGCCTAAAAACAACTAGAACTCACAGCGTTAGGTATAGAGAATTGAGGAAGAACAGATCTAGAATTTCTGAATTGGATTTGTAGAAAATGTTGTTGTAGAAAACGGTTCAGTTCGAACTCCAGCAGCATATGGCCTCCATGACTTCCAATGAAGAAAATATGAGAAATATGACATGTATATATAGTTGCCAGACCCCCTGAAACCGAGTGCCACGTCAGCCCTAGGGGTGTCGACACCCCGGTGGGTGGGTCGACCCCTAGGTCGACACCCCTTCAAGGGGGTCGACCCCCTAGAGCGGGAATTTTGCCGCTTAGAGGATTTTTTCAAATTTGAATCCTCTGGATAGAATTCTGGCTCATCTCTGACTCACCTCTGACTCATGCGTATACATAAAAAATTTCTGTTACAAACTTAAAATCCTCGTAACTTCTTCATATGGTGTCCGCTTTACGCAAATCAAATGTCTATCTTGACCAGAATTTCGAGACGGGCGCAATGGTGCAGTCCGTTTCCTCTAATTTAGAATATTAAGCTAACTATTATTTAATTTATTCTCTTTAATGTCGTTAAAAATTCGGGGTGTTACATTCTACCCTGCTCAAAGGATTTCGCCCCCAAAATCTCTAAGTCGAGAAGAATGCATATCCTACCGTCCATCAACCATCTACTCATCCACCAATCACTAGCATCCATTGTACTTAAAGATTTCTAATTCTTGTATGAATATATGCAAAGTTGTGTGTATATGTCCCAACACTAATGCGAAGATCAGGCGGTCTACTGATTCAGTTGACCTCCTTAATGCAATGTATGTTAGTGCCATGAATCCAATATGTATGCAAATAAACCTATCATATCATATAAATTCTATATGTGTGCACATTTATTCGTCTAAATGCAACATCCATATACTAACTTATACATTTCCATTCATAAAGGAAAAGAAAATACACACACATCCATATGCAGTATGAGAGTGATTGAGCCGATCTTAGTGCCTAATGTGTGTGTGTATGCGTCCACAGGCAACCACTAGCAAATTAACACTTGCATCCACTTGCATCCATCAAACATAACATGTTTCAAACACATGTTTACATCCATAGGATTCCTATCTAAAGATCGAAAATACGATGGATAAGATATATTCTATTGACAGAAACAAGCACTGATAAAACTTAGGAAATGAGTTAAGAACATACCCTTGAAAAGAAAAGGGTACGAAGCACGAATCTTGTCTTCGGTCTCCCAAGTCGCATCTTCTGGGTTATCTCCCCATTGAACCTTTAGTAACTTGATCTCCTTATTGCACAACTTCTTAACCTCTGACCCAAGAATAAGGGTAGGGACTCGTCTGACTGTCGCCTCCCGTTCCACTTCGACATCTTCCAACATGCTCGGCTCAACTACTTCCACGGTGTCATGGAGGCACTTCCGCAGATGAGAGACATGGAAAACGTCATGAACACGGGATAGATTTTCTGGGAGCTTTACTCTGTAAGCCATTTGGCCAATCCTCTTGGTTATGGGGAATGGTCCCACAAACCTAGGTGCCAACTTCCCTACTGATCCGAAGCAAACGACATTCCTCAGAGGTGATACTTTGATAAAAACTAAGTCTCACGCTTCGAATTCAATGTCAGTCTTTCTCTTGTCTGCATAAGATTTCTGCCTATCTTGAGCTATCTTCATCCACCGTCGAATAAGGTCAATCTTTTCGGATGTTTCTCTAACCATATCTGGTCCAAGTAATAATCTTTCTGTAGATTCCCACCAACAAGTTAGCGATCTACAAGGTCGTCCATACAATGCTTCGAAGGGTTCCATGCCAATACTAGCTTGAAAACTATTATTATAGGCAAACTCTACTAAAGGAAGATGCTCTTCCCAAGTCCCTCCGAAGTCCAGGATACATAGCCTTAAAAGATCTTCTAGGATCCTATTCACCCTATCCTTCTGCCATCGGTCTGAGGATGATAAGCGGTGCTTAAACACATATACCTAATGATTCTTGCAAGCTACTCCAAAATTCACTAGTAAAGATGGGGTCACGATCGCATACGATGCTGGAAGGTACTCCGTGAAGACGAACTATCTCTCGAACATAAATTGCTGCCGACCATGATGTCGTCCTCTTACTTTTAACTGGAATAAAGTGAGAACTCTTAGTGAGTCTATCCACTATCACCCAAATACTGCTATTACTTTTCTTTGATTTAGGCAAACCATCTATGAATTTCATAGAGACACTCTCCCATTTCCACTACGGAACCTCCAACGGATGAAGTAATCCACCAGGCTTCTTTTGCTCAGCTTTGACTTGCTGGCAAACTAAACATCGAGAAACAAATTCAGCCACATCCTTCTTCATCCCAGCCCAAAAGAAAACTCTCTTCATGTCCCTGTACATTTTATCACCGCCTGGATGAAGGGTCATCTTAGATCGGTGGTCTTCTTCTAGGAATGCCTTTATAAAGCTTCCAGTTTAAGGAACACAAAGCCTTCCATCTCGTTGCAACCACCCCTTTTCATCTATGGCATACCAACTGAGGTGACTAGAAGTCTCCCCTCTTCTGAGCTTATCCATGATGTCTAGAATCTGTGGGTCACCTTGTTGCGAAGCTCCACAAGAGTCAGTCGTATCTCCAAGGATGCAAATAAATTCGGAAAAACCTTAATGGAGGGTCTAAAATCAAAATCTGATATGAACTCCAAGTTCTTTCTTTCCACAAACAGGGGACTCAGGGCCACCCTCTGCCTACTTAGTGCGTCTGCCACCATATTACCCTTTCTAGGGGTATAAGCAATTTCAAAATCATGTGAAGCTAAGAACTCTATCCACCGTTGTTGCCTTAAGTTGAGATCCTTCTGTGAGAATAAATACTTAAGAAATTGATGATCGGTGTATAACTCGAACGTCTCTCCAAGTAAATAATGGTGCCACGTTTTTAACGCGAATACTATGGCAGCTAGCTCTAGATCGTGGGTGGGGTAACTCTTCTCATGAACTCTTAACTGTTTACCCCCATAACATATTACTTTCCCTTCTTGCATCAGAACCGCAACAAGCCCTGTACCGCACGCATCAGTGTAAACTGTAAACACTTTACTTCCATTAGGCAAGGTCAAGACTGGGGCTGTTGTCAGAGCCCTCTTCAAACGTTGGAAAGCAACGTCACAGTCTATGTCCCATGAAAATGCCAAATTCTTCTTTGTCAGCCTGGTGAGAGGGGCTGATATCTTCGCGAAGTCCTTAATGAACTTCCTATAATAACCTGCCAACCTAAGAAAACTTCTCACCTCAGTTGCATTTTTAGGAATCTGCCAATATTATACTACAACCACCTTTGCGGGATCTACAGCTATCCCATCTTTGGAGACTACATGCCCCAAGAATCTCACTTCCTTTCTCCAGAAATGGCATTTGGAGAACTTTGATTTTAGCAAATGGTCACGGAGAGTTTTCAAAACTTCTCCCAAAGGCTGGGCATGCTCTTCTTCACTTTTGGAGAAGATCAAAATATCATCAATGAAGACTACGACGAATTTGTTTAGGAACTCCGGAAACACCTACTCATCAAATCAACAAAATAGGCGGGTGCATTTGTCAACCCAAAAGGCATAACTAGCTGTTAACCGGCCTTTTGGTCCAGTCACCAAAAGTACTCAAGACACGCTCGACTCAACATATCGCGTGATATTACAGCCCGTAGGTGTCGCCAATATCATCCGGGGGCCAGTATCAGAAGACTCGAGTCTGGCCAGTAGCAGGATGTCGCATCCCACAGACGCAACCTCCATCAGTATCCGTCTGCATCCGAGCCGAAGGCGAGCCGTCAAGCGGGTCCGGGCGCAGCGCCGGTGGGGGTCCGGGGCCCCACAGTCCCGGCGGCGATCGACCTAACCGGTTAGGTCGAAACTGTGGGCACCGCCCATTTCATATGATTTTCTCCATGCCGGAAGCTCACATTCCTTCACTTCGGACCAGCTAAATGATAGATTCCTTCACTTCGTGCTGAGGATCTTCGACGCCCCAAAAGAACCAACATACCGCGCCGACGAACCTCGGCCACGTCCCCTCCAAACAAACTTCGCACCATGCCAAGGATGTTTGCCTATTATAAGGGAAAACCATATCCTCCGGCTTGTGTTGCATAGTGTGATGGGACCTGGGTCTTATAATAACTTCATTTTTCCAAAAAGCATTGCGCTGTTTTGTTATATGCACTGGTATTATTGGGAGGAAACCCGTTCCGTGTTATATGGCGTGGTCCCTTGATATATTTGATTTAAAGTAAAGTTTTAAATAACTGTTTTAGTTCTCACACCAGTCACATGACTGACCTGGAGTTTATTGTTTTAACTTAAACTCTGGGTGCCCTTATTTTCGACATGGGAAGCTAGTAGTTTTGGTTTTGCAGATTTATATTCATAGGATCCTGATTTACAACTGGAACGATATCCGGAAAGCTCTGTATCCGTATATCTCTTTTAGTTGTGTTTTGTATTATTTTCCGCTGCTATGTAATGCAATTAAATCTCTGATGTTTCTCTGATGTATAATATTTATTCATACTCCGTATATTCTTGTATTCTGATGGAATTGTTGTAATTAACAATGAAATGTTCTTCTGTTTGTGTTCCGATTTGTCGTGTTCTCAAAACAATCAGGGGTTTCGAACGGTCTTGGTCGGTTTAGCGATCGATTCGGATCGAGTGACATTCTAAATTGTTACTAGGTGCGAAATTTCGTACCTCTACCCAGGTACGAATTTTCCGTGGCCGACAGTTGGAGGCGCGAATTTCCTGAAGATGGTCCCCATTTCTACCTACTCCTACCTAACCCCTACCTAACCACTTCCTATAAATACCCCACTACTCACACTTCAAAAGGGAGAGATTCTTTGGCTTTGAGACCTCCATAAAGCTTCATTAATGGCATCTCCTCTTTGAGGAAGAAGAAGGGAAAACTTGTCCATTTTACTATTTCTTGCAAATATGACTATTGTAGCCTCATATATGATAGTCAATGAATGTAATGAGAGGATCTCAACCTTGTAATCTTTCAAGTGATCAATAAAATTCCTACAACTCTTCAAAGTGGACATAGGCCCTCCCTGAGGCCGAACCACTATAAATCTCTTGTGTTATTTACTGCTTATGTTCTATAATACGTTCTTGTCTATGTGACCATATTTATAATTCCTAGTAATTAGGAATCTTTGGTGTTTGCGACATTTTTTGCCGTCAACACTAGCTATTCAAAGAAACCGTCTGGAGTTCTGAAAGTAGTCTTATCTATGCTGTCCTCAGCCACCCTCAACTGATGGAACCCCGTAGCTAAGTCCAAATGAGAAAATACCGAGGCACCAACAAGCTAATCAAATAAATCATCAATCCTCGGAAGCGGGCTCCTATTCTTCTTGGTGAGCTTATTTAACTCTCTATAGTCAATACACAAACGAAGCGAACCATCCGCTTTAGTTGCGTATAATACTGGAGCACCCCACTCAGATATGCTTCGTCTGGTAAACCCTTTTTCAAGTAGCTCCCATACTTGCTTACTCAGCTACCTCCTTTCTCTTGGAGCCATGTGGCGCACTGGTAATGCAACTAGCTTTGCATTGTCCACTTGATATATGCGGAAGTCGATCTCACGCCTTCGAGGTAAACCCCATACCTCACCAAAAACATTGGGATAATCTCGAACCACCGGAACAGATTGCAAATTATCTATGGATGCATCAAGAGACTCTAGGAAGCTAAGCATAACGAACCGTTGAGGGTGGCAAGAAACTTCGAGGGTCTTCCCATGACAAGTCAGGAGTCTAACAACCCTCCTCTCACAATCCAGAATGGCCCCATACGTGGAAAGCCAATCCATTCCTAGAATCAACCCATAGCCCATAAACCTGAGTACATACGCGTCGCATTCAAACTCGATGCCTAACACAGATATTTTCTAACCCCGACAAATCATCGATAAATAAGCCGAACCACCAATGGGGTTTGAAATAACTACGGGATCTACTAGCATACTAGTAATTAAGTGCGGAGATTCAACCACAGAACTAGATATAAACAAGTGTGAAGCACCAGAATCAATTAGTGTTCTAACTGGATGGTTTGAAAGAGAAACTAAACTTTCTACGGAATTTTTTCTACCTCTTTCAGGAACACTGATTGCGAGAGCATGCACCTGCCCTCCAGAAGTCCCTTCTCTTTGACCTTGTCCCTGCGATCCCTGTTTCTTTGGGCACTCTTTGGAGAAGTGTCCGACCTCTCTGCAATTAAAGCAATTGGCCTTTCTTCTCTTACAATCTTTGATTAGGTGACCCTCCTTTCCACATTTGTGACATTTTCTCTTATCCTTGCCTTTATCATCTTTCTCTCCTTTCTTCTGTTGTTGTTGTTGTTGTTGTTGCCGACCTTTCTTGGGCCACACCTTCTTATTCTGCGATGTCCCCTCAGCTTTTGTTTCCTTCTTTTCTCCCTTGTCCTCCTCGTGCATTAGGGCCATATCAACAAGCTTTTCAAATGTGGCCCCCATTGGAATATGGGACAAAGCTAAACCATGCAGAGGCTCATTCAGTCCTTTAGAAAATCGCAAAGCCTTTTTGTGTGGTGTATCCACCAATTCTAGCCCAAACCTTGTCAATTGGTTGAACTTGTTCACATACTCCTTCACCGTCAAATTTCCTTGTTTGAGAGTTAAGAACCTCTCCATATGTATGCTTCTCTCCACTTGAGAAAGAAATTTCATTTCGAACCTCTGTCTAAAGTCTTCCCAAGTTTCTACCGGATGTCCAGCTTGGGTGACTTCCCACCAAAATGAGGCTTCGTCCTTTAACAACCAAGCAGCTAATTGAATTTTCCTTCGGTCCTCAACTTCAAAGATTACGAATAAGTCCTCGATCTCCTTAAGCCAATTCCGAGCTTCTACGAATGTCTCATTCCCATGGAATGGACTTCCTCCCATAGCCCGAAAGTCTTTGCAGATCTTGGCAAAGATATCTGCTTTTGGAGGGGGAGGAGTAGGAGGAATGACTGGTGCAGCTGGGGGAGGAACGTCTCTTTGGCCTTCGGCCGGCGCCATGGCCTCCAAATAACTCCGGAACCATCCGAGTAATGTGACGTCCTCTGGGATATTAGGGATGTTTTGTTCCCCAAACATGCTGAAAAAGGGAAAAGGAAGAAATTTAGAAAAAGGTCCGAAGGATACTACATATGGCTTTTTGCGGAATGTTTTTCAAAATAGATTTTCTTTTGAAAATTCTTTTCTTTTAAAACCTTTTTGAAAATAATTTTCAAAAACTTTTATCTAATCTGGTAACCTTCAGCTCTGATACCAAGTGTGACACCCCACGTCCATTAATGTCACTCACTAAGGGAATGCATTAAGTTTCGTGAAGCGCTATAGGTAAACAGACATAGAATAATTACAAGACAGATATAAATAAAGCAGCAACAGAAAATTTAATCTTTTGTTTCAAGCATAAGTCATAATACCGTGGTCCACAATTTCATAAGTTACAAAAACCATTACAATAAAATAACTTCTGTCTTGCAACATCAGAGTACATAGGTAAATAAAAAGCATCATTCCCCCAATTAAAAGAGTTAAGCCATAGTAGAGACAAGAACTTGAGCCATACTTCATAAGCAACTCCTAACAAGATGATATCTGAATCCTAATTAAGTTTGAGTGTTCCCTACTAGAGAACCTTGGGGGCAATGGAAGAAAGAAGGAGAAACAACAGGGTCAGACATAAAGCCTGACGAGTCTAGTTACTTTTATCCAGTAGATAAATAAAACAACATGATAGACAAATAAAATGGATAAGAGAGATCACTACATAAATGGCAGGTATGACAAGGTAAGCAAGTTAAGGTGTATGTGTGTCACTAGTGATTACTCTGCATTATTACTAGTATAAGTGAAATGAGATGATCCCTTCCACTATGAGTTGGTAGGCTTAGGTCATACATCCAAGTATACCATAACCGCTACCCTAAACGATCGGCTCTCTACCCTGCAGACATCCAGTGCTAGCTTCACAGTAGGAGGTATCACTTCCTAAAGTGGCAACCCATGGTGTGCACAACCATATCTACTGGTGTCACGGTCGTCTTAGCACCCTCTGCCCGGGCCATGCATGCACATGTCCTCGATCGGTTTGCACCGCCCACATCATCTGCCTCGTTTGGATCTCTTACAGTGCCCCTTCTCCGCCTAGTACAGAGTTCTTTACTTGATACCAACTCCGGGTTACTGACAGAAATGGGTCCCACACAATATGATACAATCTCTCTCCCCTTGTCTTGTATCCCCACTAGGTTTTCCACTGACTATGTATACCTTTAGGTGTCTTTAATTACATAGCCCTATACCAGTTATGCTTACCGTAAATGGTGTCTTTAATTACATAACTTCATTGCATTATCTATCGGTTATGTATACCACTAGGTTCCTTTAATTGCATAACCTTACTACATTATCTACCGGTTATGTATAAAACTAGGTGTCTTTAATTACATAACCTTATTGGGTTAAGTTCGTGGGCCTATATGTAAATGTTACCCTCTCCCTCTAATTTACTTAACCCACCCACTACACATCCAATTTTACTTAACCCTAACTCAAGTTCATAGTCATACAATCTTTATGGATTAAATTAAGTAGTTCAATTCTTTACCATGTCCATTTATGGTTTTATAATGGGCTAGACCTCTAACATTAGCCTACAACATGTGGATGTTGGATATGTCGGTTGGGTCCGGGCAGTCTTATTCCACAGTTGGGCCTAACCTCGTGTCTTAGCTCGATTAGTATTTGCGTACTTAGACCTCCCACATTAGGTTCAACATTAGTGGCTGCTGGATATGATGGTCGGGTCCGGGCAGACTTCCACCACTAATGTAACCTTACCTCGTGTCATAAGTACAATTTGTAACACCCCACCTCCGCCAGTGCCACTCTTGCAAGTACACTAGCATTGGAGGGGCGTTAAACGAGGTAAACATGCATGCAGATATCACAAGACAGAACATATAAGTAAAAACAGAGTAAATAAAGCAGCGGATAAAACTAGCATTTCAAAACCATAGTCAAGTTACATCAAAGTACTTGGTCATTATTTTCCACAAAACATAGTCTAGAAACAACAACTGAAAATTGGAAAGAAAATCATAAAGTAACTATCCCCAAAGCAGAATAAAGCCATAGCGTGCTCAAGTCCAAACCGTACATGAGCTATCCAGAAAAGCAGCTAAAGATCCAAGCTAGGTACTAGTGTTCCCACCCTGTAAACCTGGGGGGGGGGAAACGGAAGAAAAGAGGCGAAAGAAAACGGGTCAGTCAAAAAGACTGGTAAGTCCTATCTACTATTAGTATAAAAACTAATAAAGTTAACTGAGCATGTAAACCAGAGATGAGGTGTAGGGTGATAACTGGCATGGTGAAAAGTTAACAAGATAGATCAAGTGTGGCATCGCATATACAAGGTTAAGTTGCACCAGGTGTGCACTAGTATTCCAATCCATGTCAAGTATAAACAAGAAATGATCCCTTGGCCCAAAGATGGCCCACATCATGAGATGACCTAAATCGAGGTCCAACTACTCGGTCTAGTCGATCGGCTCCCTATAAGCCTAACTCGTCGTGTATCGGTGTCATACGGCTTAATCGTGGAATGTAGTTAACTGTGCTAGGTCCACCCCAGGGTGTATCCAGCCCTAACGTGTAAACCACAGACACAATTCAAGCACACACAGTCTAAACCTACTGGTGCCGGCTTCCCAACTGCTCCAAAACGTACCACATTACGCAAAGGAGAAACCTTCATGAAAACCATATCCCCAACTTCGAATTCCAAATCTGTCCTTCGCTTGTCAGCATAGGATTTTTGTTTGTCTTGGGCCGCTTTCATCCGTCTTCTCACCAATTCGACTTTCTCGGATGTGTCCTGTATCATATCGGGCCCAAGTATAAGCTTATCCGTTGTCTCCCACCAACAAGATGGTGACCTACCCGGCCTCCCATACAGAGCTTCAAATGGTGCCATCCCTATGCTGGCTTGATAGCTATTATTATAAGCAAACTCTACAAGGGGAAGGTGGTCTTCCCAAGTACCACCAAAGTCAAGAACACAAAGCCTCAAAAGATCTTCTAGCACTCTATTCGCCCTTTCGGTTTGGCCATCCGTCTGGGGGTGATAGGCTGTACTTAGATTCAATCGCATACCCATCGCCTCTTGCAAACTATTCCAGAACTGGCTAGTGAAAATTGGGTCATGATCGCTAACTATGCTAGAAGGAACTCCATGCAACCGCACTATCTCTCGAAGATAAATAGATGATAGCCATGATGCGGTCCTCTTGCTCTTTACTGGAGTGAAATGAGCACCCTTCGTAAGTCTATCAACTATGACCCATATGCTCGTATTCCCTTTCCTTGACCTAGGCAATCCGTCCACAAAATCCATAGAAATACTTTCCCACTTCCATTGCGGGCCCTCCAATGGATGTAATAGCCCACCGGGTTTCTTTGACTCGGCTTTCACTTGTTGGCACACCATGCACTTTGAAACATACTCTGCCACATCTTTCTTCATTCCAGCCCAAAAGAAAATGCGCTTCATATCCCTATACATCTTATCTCCTCCAGGATGTATAGTCATCTTCGAGTGATGCGCTTCTTCGAGAACTTTATGCACCGAGTCTCCTACTTGTGGAACGCATAGCCTTCCATCATGCCTTAGCCAACCCTTGTCATCAATAGTATATCTAGCAAGGTGACTAGACGTCTCACCACGAATCAACTTGTCCATGATCTCGACTATCTGCGGATCTTCCTTCTGCGAAGTCCCTATTTGATCAAGAAGTATAGGTCTAAGCTCAAGAGATGCTAACGAACCAGTCATCGACTCAACAGCTGGTGTGAAATCAAAGGTTGCCAAGAACTCTAGGCTCCTCATCTCAACAAACAAGGGACTCAAAGTCAACCTACTTCTGCTTAATGCATCTGCCACGAAATTACCCTTGCCAGGGGTATAAGCTATCTCGAAGTCATAAGATGCCAAGAATTCCATCCACCTTTGTTGCCTTATATTCAGATCTTTCTGCGAGAAGAGGTACTTTAGTGACTTGTGATCAGTATACAACTCAAACCTTTCGCCCAGAAGATAGTGGCGCCAGGATTTGAGAGCAAAGATGATCGCTGCCAATTCCAAATCATGAGTAGGGTTTTACAATTCCTAATTGTAAATTACTAAACATTCCAAATTAATCCAAATCTACCTATGTCATTATAGGTAACTATTTCTATGTTTTCCCCATTTGAATTACATATCCCATTTTATATAAATATTACATAAATTATGCCAATTATAGTCCCTTTTCCTTGTTTCCTCTCTAACGTATTCATACGTATTTTGGTGGCATCTAGGCTATAAAGTAGCCTAGCTACAACAATGAAAAGGGAATATGACTAATATGATAGTTACAACATGTCTTGGCATAAACATAATCAAAAACTGGTACGATAACAAGGTGAATGGTCATGTAATCATCATGGCATGGTAGGCATAAAAGTGATGACTTGTAGCAACTATGATGTCAACGCAACATAATGAAATCTAAATTAACCATAAGTTGTCCAACTATTTAGATCTAGCATAGTTAGGGTGACATAGTAACATGTTTAGATCTAAAGATGGATTCACATTTCAAGTTTACAACATATCTCAATGGATCACGATATGACAGGTGAAAGGTGATTAACATAAAGATCTAGATCTAAGTAATGTTACAAATGTCCAAATTAATAAATGTACATCCACCATAACATGGTTACAAACCAAGATCCACATAAGCAACATAATCGAATAACCTCTATTTTATTAGATCTTGGAAAATAGATTTGTCATGACATAGTATAGGATTTCACATTAACACAGAATCATAATTTACAACATATCCAATTCATAGTCTTTCAAAATATACTTTTATTTATCTAAAAACCTAAAAACAACTAGAACTCATAGCGTTCGGTTTAGAGAATTGAGGAAGAACGGATCTAGAATTTCTGAATTGGATTTGTAGAATATGTTGTTGTAGAAAACGGTTCATTTCGCACTCCAGCAGCATATGGCCTCCATCACTTCCAATAAAGAAAATATGAGAAATAGGAAACGTATATATAGCTTTCAGACTCCCTAAAACCGAGTGCCACGTCAGCCCTAGGGGTGTCAACAACCCTGTGTGTGGGTCGACCCCTAGGTCGACACCACTTTAGAGGGGTCGATCCCTATGTCGACACCCCTCTAGGGGGTCGACCCCCTAGAGCGGGAATTTTGCCGCTCAGAGGAATTTTTCGAATTTGAATCCTCTGGATATAATTTTGACTCATCTCTGACTCACCTCTGACTCATGTGTATATATAAAATATTTTTGTACGTATACAAACTTAAAATCCTCATAACTTCTTCATACAGTGTCCGTTTTACGCAAACCAAATGTCTATCTTGACTAGAATTTCGAGGCGGACGCAATGGTGCAGTCCGTTTCCTCTAATTCTGAATATTAGACTAATTATTATTTAATTTATTCTCTTTAGTGTCGTTAAAAATTCAGGGTGTTACAATCATTAAATTACAATTTCTATAATGCTACAATTGAATAAAACACTAAGCGGGTATGGTATGTAATAACATTTAAATAAGTAAATGTTCCATCCTAACGTTTAACAATTGTCTATACTATTTATACAAGCATTAATGAGCATATATATATATTATAGTGTATTATGAAGTTATATAATATATATATATGAGTATGATATTGCATCTTGACATAACTTATATAAGAGCTTATTTAATGCACATACTTGTAACGTCCTGGATTTTTATCGATTTACTAATTATTTTATTTAATTGTTGTAATATAGTAGTCTGATAATTTAAATGGTCTGAATTTCAATATTTTGAATATTTAATTAATATAATTAATGGGATATTAATATATTTATTTCCAAAATAGTTGAATTGGAAATATTATGTAAATTGGATATTTAATAGATTTAATTCAGTCCAGAGTCGAATTATTATAACATTTTGAACTTCAACTGAGTGTACAGGATCTGTTATAAGTCGGATTTTTTTGAAACAAGAAACATTCGAATCTAATTAACTGTGTTTTTCTAGTGGAAGTGAAAAATCAAGATTTCATGTTGTAGATTGTTAGTTATGTCCAAATCAAATTTTCAGAAAGCCACTATGGAATCATTTATAAATTATAACGATTTATTTAAATAAACAAAAATAGTTTTCAATACAAACTAAACGTTGTTTTAACTTAAAATTCAAATATCAAGTATAAATCTATATTCTAATTATTTTTGAAGCTATATATATTCTATTTGGATATATATATACGATAATAATAATTTTAATATTATTAAATTGGATTATTTTAATCAGTTTATATTATATCGATTGAACATGGAATGCAAGAATAACCAATTTTCAAACGATCTTCGCTTTCAACGGAACTAATTTTTTTAATTCCATAGTGATTAATTATTGCTAGATTTTAAGTTTCGCATCAATTAGAGTTATATTGTGAGCATGAGCAGTTTAAACGCGTATTATTTTAACCGATTGTAATTAAAAAGGGGTTTTTACAAACGAACTCGTAATCCGACGAAACTAGTTCCATCATGTTCAAAATATTTGATTATTGTAAGATTTCAAATTTGACCATAAACGGAGCTCGTATGTGGTTGTTTTGGTTTGTTTACTTTGTACGCATGTGTAATGAACTATATATATATATATATGTATGTATAATCCACTTTACGTCGTTAGCAAGTTTTCGGTATAGTCTCCTTTTTCAATGCCTAACCTACATGAAAAACGCAGCCTATCTATCTTCTACAAAGCTATGTCGAATCAGTCAAAGGTTTTTTTCTCTACATATGTAATGGGGAGGGATGTGCACCCTAATACTTCCCTATAAAGCTTTGAAATTTTATAAATACATGAGCTTCTTCATTCCTAAAACCACGAAGAAAGGGAAAACCATAGTGAACATAATGGATTTCTAATGTTTAGAAATTTATTTCCACACCAATGCACGCTTAAAAATCATGATATTTATATATTTGGAATCCTTTTGAAAATCTCTTCAATTCTATATTTATTTTTCGAAGTTCGAACTTGTTTTATTCTCGGTCATATTTGGAGAAGTAAGATAGGGTTTGGTGATTCGAGAGTTTGGTTTATCGGATAAAGCGATGACTGTTGTTTTCGTGATCGTAGCATCATTTAACATCAACTGTGTTTTTTTGGTGAAGACCGGGAAGATTTTTTTTTTTGCACTTGGGTGCTACTTGCGTGAGGAAACTTGAAGTCAGGTTTTTATTCATGGCACGTGAGTGATAAAGTAGTGAATGGTTGTGGAGAGGAGGTGAAGATGAGTTCGTTGGTGGTGGGTTAGTGAAGAACCATGAATTGAAGAGGGAGCTAGGGTCTTAAGGATGAGCGACTATGGCAAGAAAAAGGATACATGCATGTTTACTGTGTGATTGGGGAAGAAAGGGAGTAGTCATCACAGGTACTAAAGGGATATTGGGCCATGATATTTTTGTGGTAAGCCCAATGTTAAAATAATATATACAATAGAATAAAGCCCAGAAAGGGAGACGTGGTAGAAGCCTAGGGCTTTCGTAAAACTGGGTACGGGTAAGTAAATATTGGACCAAATTTAAAGGTTCAGGCCAAAATAAAAATAAATAGTTTGTTTTAATTTAAATCATGTATAAATTTGTAAATGTTATAACGTGCTTACATGTTATCCAGATTCAACAAAACAGGATCCTTTGGGATCGTATTCATGCAGGCTACGCGATGAAGCTGGTCTGGAACTATTTGGAGCTCGTTTGAATTTTTGGCGAAATTAGATATTTGATCGGATCTATGGAACACTAATCGTTTTTAAAAATTAACGACCTAGGTGAGTAAATTCACTAACTCTGTCCAGTTCTTTACTTTTATAAACATATTTTAGAACTGATAAATAATGTTGGAATGTTGTGCGATGGTTGTTTGGATGAATTGCTATTTAATTGGTTGAAATTATAAATGTAATTATATATTTAAATCGTTGGTTAAATATTTTTTCAAATTATTTTAATATCTCATATTGATATGAAATTAGTGTTATTTATATTGATTAACATTTGTGGATGCAGTGAAGCAGGTTGGAGAAATCCAACTAGATTCCTCAACAGTTATATTGTTGTTTTGCATATATTGTGTTATATGATGTGACAGATAACCTATGGTTGATTATTATGTGTTTGGGATGTTTGAATAACATTGACCCTGAAATATATTGGAAAAGGATTCGAACTTTAAAAAGGAAAAACTTATTTTTTTTAACAGAAATTGAATTTCGAATGGACTAGAATATAATAACTTGTTTTAATTACATTAAAACCAGTAGTTTGATTTATAAACGATGTTCAAAATAAAATGGAATAATTATTATTAAATAATTTGAAAATACAAGAATGAATTTTGAAAGGGGAAATTGGAAAATCATTTCAAACAAAAAAGATGAAATTATTTTGATGTTCGAAATGTGAATAAAACCATAAGAATTTGTAATTAAAATTCGACGATGTCGGATGTTATTAATATAATTTGTTTTATATATTATATATTCCAAAATTTGATAAGATAGTTAATATGTAACAACCCGTATTTTCAATAACCTGTTATAACATAAATCGAGGCAGAATTTAATTCAAAAATCTGAATCGAGGGAAACGGGCTATGCCATTGCGTTCGTCTCGGAAAAATACGCGAAATAGAGTCCGAGTTTTCGAAAATCGGAGTCCGTATGACCCAGTTAAGGCCCATTGAAGTTTTCAGAAAATTCCTAAGTAAAAACAGATTTAAATTTAATTTAAAAACAAGGGTTAGGGCAAATTGGCGCAGGCGGGAAAAATTCCCGCCAGGACCCGCATGTCGACAGCCCTGTCGACAGGGTCCCCAGGGTGTCGACAGCCCTGTCGACAGCCCTGTCGACAGGGGGTGCCCGGGCAGTTTAGCCTGGTGCACCATTTCTGATTTGGGCTTGATTGGGTGGCTTGGTTCTAGAGAGTTCCGAGATCTGATGGACCAAATACAACCTAGGGTTAATCCTAAGGCTAATATCACTCTAATCTTCTATAAATAAGACCCTAACCTACCCTAAATCATTCATTATTCATCCTAGCAACTAAACTATGTCAAAATCAAACCTCTCATGGCCTCCACTCTCTTCATACAATTCCTAAATCAATTTCTAAGAGATTTACATGCATACAAGTGTATTTAGGCTTGTATGATCCTCTTTAGCTTGCATTAAAGTCTTGTTTTCTAATTGGCGTCATAAAGGAGGAGTCTTGATCAAGTTTGCTTGCATTTTTGGGGTTTTAATTTGTTGCATAAGGGGTTCCTTACGATTGCTATACTCATTTGAGTCCGCAAAAGCATTGTAAGCCCTATTCCTTTCATACCTAGACTCTAAAGTTAAATGTATGTTATGCAAGTTTATTATGATGAGTTATGCAAGTTATCATGTGTAAATATGCAAGTTTGGTTTGCAAGTTATCATATGTTATGCAAGTTTTGTTATGCAAGTTTGGTTTGCAAGTTATCACATGTTATGCAAGTTTTGTTATGCAAGTTTGGTTTGCAAGTTATCATATGTTATGCAAGTTTTGTTACGCAAGTTTGGTTTGCAAGTTATCATATGTTATGCAAGTTTTGTTATGCAAGTTTGGTTTGCAAGTTATCATATGTTATGCAAGTTTTGTTATGCAAGTTTGGTTTGCAAGTTATCATATGTTATGCAAGTTTTGTTATGCAAGTTTGGTTTGCAAGTTATCATATGTTATGCAAGTTTTGTTATGCAAGTTTGGTTTGCAAGTTATCATATGTTATGCAAGTTTATTTATGCAAGTATGATATGCAAGTTGACATATGTTATGCAAGTTTGTTTATGCAAGTATGTTATGCATGTTTGGGATGGTCATATGGTTCATGTTACCATGTTATGCATGCTTTTTGGGCCTAAAAATGTAATATGCAAGTGTGTGAACACATGAACGTTTCATATGCCACCATGTTGAACTTGTGGCTTTAACATTTTTATGTCATGATTATGCCAAGTTCCCTCTTTCTATCCTTTATACGCTATTGCGATATGTAAGCGATGGGATTGCGTTTGGGGTTGGGTAAACTTAAAATATATGAAAATATAAGATTGGGAATTTACCTATTAAGTTAGGTCTACCCCTTGGGAATTTACCTATTAAGTTAGGTCTACCCAAGTATTTGTCAAACTTGTAATTGTGTTTGAAAATAAAGTGGACATGACACTTAGAAAACATAAGTGTGGCCAACTCGAGGTTGGGTTGAGTTTGTAGCGTAATTCTACCCGGAACCGACCGGCTTAACTAGTGGCTACAAACAATAGGACCCAATGTGAGAAGTTGGTCATGTTGTACCTTGGACCCGAGGTTAGACTAAGTTGTGGTGTAAAGCTACCCGGACCCGCCCGGCTTAACTAGTAACCACAACAAAGTCTAATGTGAGAGGTTAAGGCGCATTAATTAATTAATGCCTCATGATTAGGGTTAAGTCATGGACCATTTAATACTTAACCAATGTGGGCTCGGGAGATTAATAGGGGTTAAGTCGTGAACTCATCGTTACACTTAACCAAGTTAATCCATGATTAGTGAAGGGGTTAAACCATACTTAACCCACTAGAAAAATCCTAGCAATGGGGGTCCGCTCCTTCAGTAATCCCTAGTTTGTATCATCATGGCCCTAGGGACTAGGCTAGGGTGGGGGCACGATTACTGAACTGGAGATAAGGGGCCAAAAAGCGACGGCCGTGGTACGCCGGTGTAGTTCTGGGCGGACTCTGGTCGTGCACATAGTCCGTAGCCGGAGAAAACAAGCACGGGTACCGGTAGACCGAGACTGTGCACTCATGTTTATGGTGTCCAGGGGTTGACACCCTAGGGCTTGATACACCCGACGGGTGGACCCGGCACAGTTCGACTACATTCATGTTTGAGCCGTATTGACACCAACACGTGACGAGTTAGGCTTAGGGAGCCGATCGATTAGACCGTTGGGTTGGACCTCGTGGTAGGGTCACTTCATGTTATTGGACCTAGTAAGAGGGTCACTTCATGTTATTGGGCCAAAGCTTGGGCCGTGGGATCAATATTTGTATATCCAAGTCATGTTAGTTTGCTAGTACACCCGTGGTGCAAAACCTTAATCTTGATTATGCGATGACACCTTTATCTACCTCGATAGTTAATCGTCATGATGTTATCCTTATATTCATACTTGCTGCTCATGTCAGTTAACTTTATCAGTTTACATTGATTGTAGTAGGGCTTACTCAGTCTTTTTGACTGACCTGTTTCCTTTCGCCTCTTTTCTTCCGTTCACCCCCCCCCAGGTTCTCAGGGAGGGAATACAGGAGCTTAGCTGGATCTTACCTGCTTTTCTTGGATAGCTCATGTATGCTTTGGACTTGAGCTCGCTATGGTTTTTCTGCCTTGGGGATAGCTACTTATGTTTTTCTGTTCAGTTTCAGATGATGTGTTTTATGTACTAGACTTGTTTTATTTGGAAAAAAATTGACATTATGATGTACCAGACATGTTTTGAAATGGTTTAAATCTTCCGCTGTTTTATCTATATTATTTACTCTGTTTACATATATACATATGTTCTTGTTCTGCCTTGATATATCATTATGCATGTTTACCTGATTCAAACGCCCTACCAAAGTCAGAGTGCTTGCAAGAGTCACCTTGGTGGAGGTGGGGTGTTACATTTGGTATCAGAGCATATGGTTTACGAGAAGGAACAAAAAGGTTTTAGAAAACTTTTTGAAAGCTATTTTCAAAACCAAGTATAAAGTATTTTTCAAAGAAAAGTCTAGTTTATTCTAAAGGCTATTCCCCAAAAATCCATTAGCGTTATCCTTCGTTCCCTTGACCTAATCTTAGCTTATCTTTCGTTTCAGTATGGCTGAGAATCTTGCCATCCCGGATGGAGTAAACGTACCACTCTGGTATAGGAGACTTCTAGAAGCTAGGGCGGCAGCCGGCCCCGCAAACCCTACTCCCACTCCTCCTCCTGTAGTTGAGAATCCTCTCCCTAATGTCCCTCCTCCGGTGGTTCCCGTTCCTCCCCCTCCAGTTGTTGAGGCTCCTCTTCCTCCTCCTCCCCCTCAGCATCCTCAGGTTGAGTTCACAAAGGTTTGTAAAGACTTCAAGGCGATGGGAGGCAAGAATTTCTTAGGCACGGAATCTTTTGTTGAAGCTAGGAATTGGCTGAAAGATACAGAGGACTTGTTTGCTATTTTTGGGATTGATGACGAGAGGAAGATCTTATTGACAGTATGGCTTTTGAAGGACGAAGCAGCCTATTGGTGGGAGGTCACCAATGGGACAAGGCCCGTCGAGACTTGGGCCGATTTGAGGACTAGATTTGTGACCAAATTTTTATCTGCT
>JASFAX010002908.1:0-44312 GCA_030737875.1 Allium sativum
GTCTTGATACACCCTATGGTGGGACCAGCATAGGTATCTACAATTCTTGGGGGCCATATGACACATGTTAACGCAAGTAGGAGCCGATCTTTCGAAAATGGGGATCACTTCACCCTCACCATGGGGTGCCAGTTAGAATAAACTCAAGTAGATGCAGAGATGTAATGTGGGTGCGATAGTACATTCGATTCTAAATGCCACCACCTTAGCTTGTGACACTTTCCTATTTTCAGTATATATCTATCATGCCCTTTTCTTATTCACATACTGAAGAGTTACTAGATTTACTTAGTCTTTATGTCTGACCCTATTTTCTTTTGTCTTCTTTTCTTTCGTTCCCCCCTAGGTCCACAGGGAGGAAACAGCTCAGCTCAGTCAGGCTCTTTACAAGCTCCAAGAACGTAGACGTATGATTTGGATCTCTTTTGCTCGGATTATGGCTTTGGATATCACTTTGGGGATTTTTTTGTCACTTTATTTATGTTTTATGCTTCTTTAATAATCAAGACAGTTATGAGGTTGTAATGATGGAAGTATTTTGAGACAATTATGGAATGTTTTGTTTTGAACATGTATTGATGAAATAAAAGTCTGTTTAGTTTCCGCTGTTTAAAGTATGTGTATTTATATCTGTCTTGAGTTTATCTGTGGCTTTTACCTATAAACCTCCACCAAAATAAAGGCATTCCCTTTGTGAGTGACCTTAACGGAGGTGGGGTGTTTCACTTGGTATCAGAGCATAGGTTTACCAGATAAGATAAAAGTTTTTGAAATTGTTTTCAAAAAGAAAGTTTAAAGAAGCATTTTTCAAGAAAAAAAATGTTATGTTTATAAAAAAGACAAAATCCCCCAAAGCCATGTGCCCTATCTATCTCTCTCTGTCCTTCATTTTGAATTTTTCCTTTCTGTTTCAGCATGTCTAGAGACCTTAACCTCCCTGAAGGAGTGCCGATTCTCGGCTGGTTTAGGAGGTACTTAGAAGCAAGGGCCAATGGCGCGGGCCCAGCAGACATCACTCCTCCAGTGGTCGCGGTTCCTCCTCCTCCTCCACCTCCTCGTAGAAATGCCTTCCCAAAAATATGTAGAGACTTTAAGGCTATGGGTGGAAAAGATTTTTATGGAATAGAGTCCTTTGTAGGGGCAAGAAGCTGGCTAAAGGAAACTGAGGATCTGTTTGTCATCTTTGGAGTGGATGACATGCAAAAGATACAACTAGCGGTATGGTTGCTTAAGGATGAAGCTTCCTATTAGTGGGAAGTTACCAATGCTCAGCGGGCGGTGGAAACATGGGAGGATTTCAGGACAAGATTTGAGATGAAATTTCTCTCCCAAGCTGAAAGAAGCCTGCAAATGGATAAGTTCCTAACTCTGAAACAGGGGAGCATGACGATCAGGGAATATGTTAATCAGTTTAATCAGCTGGCCAGATTTGGGTTAGACTTAGTAAACACCCAACACAAGAAGGCACTTCGCTTCGTCAAGGGTTTGAATGAGCCTCTACACAGCCTTGCCATGACCCACGTATCCGCGGGAGCGACTTATGAAAGCTTGGTGGATATGGCGTTGCTACACGAGGAAGACCATGGCAATAAAGAAACTAAGGGGGAAGAGAACAAAAAGGGTCTATAAGCAAAGAAAACAGACTTCAAGAAAGGAGGGAAGAACAATAAACCCTATGAGAAGAGAAGGTACAATTTCTGTGGCATTGTGGGACATATATCAAAAGACTGCCGAAAAAGGAAGGCGAAGATGGGTGGATGATTCCATTGTGGAGAGACTGGGCACCAAGCTAAGGACTTCCCAAAGAAGAAAGGGCAGGGACAGAAAGCCAGATCCACTTCAGGGGGTCAGGTTCATGCGCTAGTGGCACCTCAGCAGGAACGAGGTAGTAATATTTATGTAGAAAATGTAGTCTATCTTTATGATCATCCAGTTCATACACTTTTTGACTTTGGCGCATCACACTCTTTTATTTCATCTGGCTTAGTAGAATCTCTGCATCTAGACACTAGTATGGTAGAAGATCCCTTAGTAGTTTCAAATCCAATTGGGGACTCCGCTTAATTGTCAATGGTTTGTTTGGGTTTGAAAATCTCTATTCTCAGCGTTGAGTTTAGCTGTAATGCTTTTGACTTAGGCTTCTCAGGATATGGTTTGATCTTAGGCATGGACTGGTTATCCAGTAATATTGCCATTCTTGATTGTGAGAAAAGAGTAGTTAGACTCTTAACTCGGCTTGGTAACACTCTAGAAATATCTTGTAATCCCTTGAATGCTGTTATGCTTAGTTATCTAGAGTCGCTTGATGCTTTCGACGAGAATTTGCAATCAGTTAGAGTAGTCCGGAAATATCCGGATGTCTTTGAGGAGGTGAAAGGCTTACCTCCGAGGCAGGAAATAGACTTCCGCATATATCTTCTGGATAACGCAAAGCCTGTAGATTTACCTGTCAGACACATGGCTCCAAGGGAGAGAAAGGAGCTCAGTAAGCAGGTTAAAGAACTTCTCGAAAAAGGGTTCATTAGACGGAGCATTTAGGAATGCGGTGCTCCAGTGGTGTTCGCAACTAAAGCGGACGGTTCGCTTCGCCTTTGCGTCGACTATAGGGAGTTAAACAAATTGACCAAGAAAAATAGGCACCCTCTTCCCCGAATCGATGATTTGTTTGATCAGCTTGTAGGTGCGACGGTCTTATCCCAACTTGATATGGCAACTGGGTTCCATCAGCTAAGAGTAGCTGAAGATAGTATTGATAAGACAGCGTTCAGAACCCCAGACGGTTTCTTCGAGTGGCTTGTCATGCCTTTCGCTTGACAAACGCACCCGCTTATTTCGTAGACCAAATGAGAAGGGTGTTCAGAGAATTCCTCAACAAATTTGTGGTTGTCTTCGTAGTTGATATCTTAATCTTCTCAAAGAGTGAGGAAGAGCATGCTCAGTATCTGAAAGAAATCATGGAAACTCTTCGAGCTCATCAACTAAAAGCCAAGTTCTCCAAGTGTCACTTCTGGAGAAAAGAAGTAAGATTTCTGGGGCATATAGTGTCCAAAGATGGGCTGGCTGTGGACCCCGCGAAAGTGGTGGCAGTGCAAGATTGGAAGACACCAAGAAATGCAACCGAAGTTCGAAGCTTTCTTGGGCTAGCCGGTTTTTACCGAAAGTTATTAGGGATTTCGAGAAAATCTCAGCCCCACTCACAAGGATAACAAAGAAGAATCTGGCTTTCACTTGGGATTTGAATTGCGAGTTTGCTTTCCAACGATTAAAAAGGTCTTTCACAACAGCCCCAGTTCCGATTTTGCCAGA
Source organism: Allium sativum (assembly GCA_030737875.1). Classification (NCBI taxonomy): domain Eukaryota; kingdom Viridiplantae; phylum Streptophyta; class Magnoliopsida; order Asparagales; family Amaryllidaceae; genus Allium; species Allium sativum. The sequence goes on from JASFAX010002908.1 coordinate 3,307, forward strand.
TGGAAGCAAAATGTTCACAGTATACACGGATGCATGTGGAACGGGACTACGCGCTGTTCTAATGAAAGAAGGAAGGGTAGTAGCTTATGGCGGAAGGCAATTGAAAGTTCATGAAAAGAACAACCTAACCCACGACCTTGAGTTAGCCGCCATCGTCTTTGCGCTTAAGTCTTGGTGCCATTATCTCCTAGGTGAAAAGTTTGAATTATACACTGACCATAAATCGTTAAAATATCTCTTCTCGCAAAAGGATCTTAACTTGAGACAGAAAAGATGGATGGAGTTTCTTGCCTTGTATGACTTTGAAATTTCCTATACTCCCGGCAAAGGCAACGTAGTAGCAGACGCGTTGAGCCGAAAGAAACTGACCTTAAGCCCACTTTTCGTAGAGAGGCAAAGTTTGGAGTATATAGCCAGTTTTAACTTTAGGCCCTCCTCAGATTTTGTACCGGGTTTGTTGGCATCTCTCGAAGTACGCCCTACTCTCTTAGACTCAATAGGGGTTGCACAACGTGAAGACCCTCAGCTTGTTGATGTGATTGATAGACTTATTAGGAGTAAGACTTTTAGTCACCTCAGTAGGTACGCCATCGACGATAAGGGTTGGCTAAGGCGAGATGGAAGATTATGCGTCCCACAAGCAAGGGAGTAGACAAAGAAGGTTCTCGAGGAAGCGCGTCATTCCAAGATGACTATATACCCTGGCGGTGATAAGATGTACAAGGATATAAAAAGGACTTTCTTTTGGAGCGGCATGAAGCAATACGTGGCAGATTTCGTCTCTAAGTGCATGACCTGCCAACGGGTCAAGGCGGAACAGAAGAAACCTGGAGGACTACTTCACCCTTTAGAGGTCCCACAGTGGAAGCGGGATAGAATTTCAATGGACTTCATTGATGGGCTACCTAGGTCAAGAAGAGGCAACACTGGCATTTGGGTAATAGTGGATAGGCTTACAAAAAGCGCTCACTTTATACCTATCAAGAGTAGAAGGACTGCCGCATCTCTAGCATCTCTTTATCTCAAGGAAATAGTTCGACTCCATGGGATACGCTGCAGCATTGTTAGTGACCGAGACCCTATCTTCACAAGCGAGTTTTGGCGGAGTCTGCAAGAAGCTGTAGGCACATAGTTATGTTTGAGCATGGCCTATCCCCCCCCAAACTGATGGCCAGACTGAAAGGGTGAATAGAGTTTTAGAGGATCTTTTGAGACTTTGCGTTCTTGACTTTGGAGGGACTTGGGAGGATCACCTTCCTTTAGTGGAATTTGCCTATAACACCAGCTACCAAGCTACCAACGGTATGGCACCCTTCGAAGCCTTGTATGGAAGACCGTGCAAATCACCAACTTGTTGGTGGGAGTCTACAGATAAGCTTATACTTGGCCAGATATGATTCGAGAGACTTCGGAGAAAGTGGACTTGATACGTAGGAGAATGAAGACTGTCCAAGACAGACAGAAGTCCTACGCCGACAAAAGAAGGACCGACCTTGAGTTTGAGGTTGGGGATAGGGTTTTCCTTAAGGTATCTCCTTTAAGGAACATCGTTCGCTTTGGATCCGCAGGAAAGCTAGCACCAAGATTTGTAGGGCCGTTTCCTATCATCGAGAAGGTTGGGAAGATGGCCTATAGATTAGAGCTACCCGAGAGACTGGCTGGAGTTCACAACGTCTTTTATGTTTCTCACCTCTGGAAATGTTTGCATGAGTCTGCGGAAGTGGTGGAACCTAGCATTCTAGAAGAAGCCGAAGTGGAACGTGAAGCAACTGTGAGGAGAGTTCCAACCCGCATCTTAGGAGCTGAAGTGAAAAAGCTACGCAACCACGAAGTCAAACTCGTTAAAGTTCAGTGGAGCGACGCCGAGGAAGACGCGACTTGGGAAACTGAGGACAGAATACGCGCTGCCTACCCTCTTCTTTTTGAGGGTACATCTTTGATCTCTCTTTTTCCTTAAGTTATGCTTTATCTATCTTTTTAGGTATATCTCCTCGGTCCTTTTCCTAACTCCTTAGGTAGAAAACAAATGAATGCAAACATGTATTTGAAAACATGTTATGGATGATGGCTGCAAATGGTTGCTAGTGGTTGCTCGTGGATGCATACACACACACACCCTAGGTTATAGATCACTTCATACTGCATATGCATATATGTATTCTCATTTGTATATGGTTGAAACTTGATATGTTGTCATATGGTTGTCGCATTTGTATGAATAGTTGTGTACTCATGTAGAATTATGAGTAGGAAAAATTTGCATACATAATGGATTCATGACACTTACATGATTCGCATTAAGGAGGTCAACTGAATCAGTAGACCGCCTGATTTCTGCATTAGATAAGGACATATACACACACTATGCATATGATCACGAAGCATTAGAAGTCTTTTAAGGACAATGGACGCCTGTATTTGTTGATTGAGTAGATGGACTGTTGGATGGTAGGATATACATTCTTCCTAACTTGAAGATTTCGGGGACGAAATCCTTTTAAGGGGAGGAGAATGTAACACCCCGTGAATTCTATAACATTAAGCTTCACAAATTAAAGTACAATTAATTCTAAATGAAAGAATTAAGGAAAATGGGTTATGCCATTGCATTCGTCTCGGAATTCTACTTGAGATAGAGTCTGAGTTTGCGCGAATCGGACTCCGTATGAAGAGGTTATGGCCTTCGGAAGTTTCAGAATAAAATTTAAGTTCAAACAGCTCAGTTTAAATTTCAAAATTCGAATTTCAGGTTCAAACTGGGCTGGGCGGGAAAATTCCCGCCCAGAGACCAGGTCGACCATGGTGTCGACCTGGTCCCCCCCCCAGGTCGACCATAGTGTCGACCTGGGTGTCGATCTGCCTGGCCATGTCTGGCTCTGGCTCGAATTTCTATGGCTCTGTGTGTCACTAGGGCTGACGTGTCACCTCTTGATTGGCTCTTTAAACTTTGAGTGGCCTAGATTCCTCCTGTCTACATCTGACGTCTCAAAACAACTTAAAGATATATAAATACACCCTAAGTCTCAACTGAAAATTCACACAAAAAAATGAGAAAGGAGTCGTCATGCTGCTAGGGAGGAATTGAACATAGCCGTCAAGAGAGAAAAGCCTAGAGACAAATCAAATTAAGAAGAAGATTAAAGTTAATCAAATTAATCAACGCAACGTTAGTCTACCCAAAGGAGCGCATCTCAATTTCAGAATTCAGAATCCAGAATTCAAGATTCTGCATTCGTTGTAAGTACAGTGACCTTTCGGAATATGAATAAAATTGTGATGTGGTTCGATGTGACGAAAATAGAATTGTGTTATTGTATTGTATAAAATTCTATGTATTGTGATGGTTCTATCATGACTTGTGTATAGGCGTTTGTGGCGTAAATTGATTGATGCAAGCCTATTAAACAATTGTATATGGAAACAATGGCACTTGCAAGTTTGTGGCAAAAATTAGAAATTGATCCCTTTATGTATATGTCGAAGGCATGGACTATGTATATTCCCTTAGTCTAAATTAGAATTTATGTAAACATGTTTTAGACTTGAAACCTTTTATGCCTACATGACCCTAAACCTATGATATCATTTTCATGTCTATTTGCAAGTTTAACTGGATCTATGTTAAGTATCGTTTGGATTTCATAAATTATGCAAGTTCATGTCTATTTGCAAGTATAATTGGATCTATGTTAAGTATCGTTTGGGTTTCATAAACTATGCAAGTTCATGTTGAAATAGGCTATGTGATTAGATGCTATAATTGGACATTTTGGTGAATATGCAACATGCTAGTTTTGTGTTTGACATTATGCCAAGTTAAACATGTTTAAATACAAGCTTGTATTAGCCTAAACTATGCCATTTCACATGTCACCTACTTAGTTATACTTTGATTTGAATGCAAGTTCACATGACCCATTATTTATGTTAGTATCGCTAAATTGCAAGTTCATGCGCCACACACCCTTATATTTTGTAAAATACTACATGTTCTTGATTTCCCCATTTCTTACGCTTATAAAGTTGGGCTGAATTGTGTTGAGCCCAACATTTGTTATAACGTTGCGAACGTATAAACAGGGGTAATAACGCTGGGTGTAAAACATGAAAATATATGTTGGCATGTTTGGCACACGCCAATGACAATGACATTTAAGCGGTATGAATTGATATACCCAAGCATAAAGGATATGACATTTACATATCCAAGCATAAAGGATATGACATTTAAGCGGTATAAATTTAGAAAACACGATATGCTTAACCCGAGGTTGGATTGAGTTGTGATGTAAACCTGCCCGGAACCGCCCGGCTGTCCAGTTGTCGCAACAATACCTATCCAATGTGGGTGGTTAAGCATTGAGCCCAATAATGACCCGAGGTTAGACTGAGCTACGGTGTAAACCTTCCCGGAACCGACCGGCATATCCAGTAACTGTAGCAATACCTGTCTAATGTGAGTGGTCAGGTGCTCCTAAGAGGCTAAGGACAGATGGTAGGGTTAAGTCAACTATAACACTTTACCAAATTCAACATGTTAACAAGAATTGATGGGTGGGGTTAGGTAAATACAGACACTTAACCACTTAACATGTTTGACTAGAAAATCCTGGTAACGAGGGACCCGTTTCAGCAGTAACCCAAGTTTGGTATCGACGGTACCCTGAAACTGGGCAGGGTGGGGCACGATTACTGGGCTGATTGTAAGCGGTCAAACGACAGCGGTGGGTGCACAGTGCAGGTCTAGCGGGGTGCGGGCATGCACACACTCTGGAGCAAACAACCAGGGCACCGGGGACACCAGTAATATAACCTATGCCTTCTAGAATTTGTGTCAGGGCCGCCACCATGGGTCTTGATACACCCCATGGTGGGACCAGCATAGGTATCTACAATTCTTGGGGGCCGTATGACACAAGTTAACGTGAGTAGGAGCTGATCTTTCGAAAATGGGGATCACTTCGCCCTCACCATGGGGTGCCAGTTAGAATAAACTCAAGTAGATGCAGAGATGTAATGTGGGTGCGATAGTACATTCGATTCTAAACGCCACCACCTTAGCTTGTGACACTTTCCTATTTTCAGTATATATCTATCATGCCCTTTTCTTATTCACATAGTGAAGAGTTACTAGATTTACTCAGGCTTTATGTCTGACCCTATTTTCTTTTCGTCTTCCTTTCTTTCGTTCCCCCCCCAAGGTCCACAGGGAGGAAACAACTCAGCTCAGTCAGGCTCTTTACAAGCTCCAAGAACGTAGACGTATGATTTGGATCTCTTTTGCTCGGATTATGGCTTTGGATATCACTTTGGGGATTTTTTGTCACTTTATTTATTTTTTATGCTTCTTTAATAATCAAGACAGTTATGAGGTTGTAATGATGGAAGTATTTTGAGACAATTATGGAATATTTTGTTTTGAACACGTATTGATTAAATAAAAGTCTGTTTAGTTTCCGCTGTTTAAAATATGTGTATTTATATCTGTCTTGAGTTTATCTATGGCTTTTACCTATAAACCTCCACCAAAATTAAGGCATTCCCTTTGTGAGTGACCTTAACGTAGGTGGGGTGTTTCAACTTTTCTTCGCCCTTTGCTATGGGAAGGCTCCCAATAATGTCAATCCCCCACATAGCAAAAAGCCACGGGCATGTCATTGTCTTCAACTGGCTAGGTGGCGCCCTAGGAATCTCGGAGAATTTCTGGCAAGCGTCACAACGTAGTGCATACTTGGCTGCATCCTTATTTATGGTGGGCCAGAAATAGCTGTATCGCAATATCTTCTTTGCTAATGTTTGCCCTCCAGTGTGGTCGCCACACTCACCTTCGTGGACTTCCTTCAGTAGACGCTTGATGTCGTCATGGGCGATGCACCGGAGGAGAGGCATCGAGAAACCTTGTATGTAAAGGATTTCGCCTTGCAACACATATCGAGAAGCCTTCCGGATAACTGCACGCCTCTCACTTTTCTTTGTTGGGAGCATTCCATTCATCAAAAAATTCTTTAGGGGGATCATCCATGACTCCCTTTCAGGTTCAATCTCTAGTACCGGATCAACTTCCATCTGATCCACGCTAGGGAACTGTAGTACTTCAATCGGGACTAGCTCCATATGTTCTGGATTATCGGAAGTAGCCATCTTCGCTAACTTGTCTGCTCTTTGATTCTCTGCTTGAGGAATGTGAGATATGTTGTGGTGATCAAAACCATCCAGCAACTTCTTCACTTTTTCCAAATATGATATCAACCTTGGACTCTTAGCCTACAACTTTTCATTAACTTGGTTCACAACTAAATTGGAGTCACAAAAGATGTCTAGCTTTGTTATCCGCAATTCCTTTGCAAGCTTCAACCCGGCAATTAGTGCTTCATACTTGGAATCATTATTAGTTGCATGGAACTCTAATCTAAGAGGGTAATATATTAGCCGTTTCTCTGGAGTTTCAAGAACCACTCCGGCACCAGATCGTATGTTATTTTGGATCCATCAGTATACAGTTTCCAGGCATTAGGGTCAAGGAGTAGCTTTGGCGGATCGTCTTCCTCGGTTACCACATCGTCTTCTGGGATGGTAAACTCTGCTATAAAGTCTGCAAGTGCCTGCCCTCTTATCGACCTTCAGGGTTGGAAGTTCAGGTCGAATTGACTCAGCTCAATGTTCCATTTAAGCAACCTTCCTGATGCTTCTGGCCTTTGCAGGACTTGCATAAGTGGGTGATCAGTGTAAACAGTAATGGGGTGAGCCTGGAAGTAGTGACGAAGCTTCCTAGATACAATCAGCAAACTATACGCAAGCTTTTCTATTTTTGGGTAATTCCGTTCTGCAGCTGCCAATTTCTTACTCACATAGTACACCGGTCTTTGCACCTTATCCTCCTCTCTTACCAAAGCCGAACTGATTGCGTGGGATGACACTGCCAAGTTACACAAATAAATCCTCGTGATCCACAGGCTTAGGCAGTATCAGGGGGTTTTCCAGATGATTCAATAGATTCTGGAATGATTCTATACAATCAGGAGTCCATTCAAAGTTGCGCTTGCCTCGCTTTATTAGCTCGAAAAATAGGATGCATTTATCTGTAGCTTTTGAGATAAATCTGCTGAGCTCTGCCACTTTTCCAGCATGGCTTTGCACATCTTTAATCTGCTTTGGTTCTTGAATATTTCGGATTGTTTTAGTTTGATCTGGATTGATCTCAATTCCGCACGAGCTGACAATGAACCCTAGGAATTTTCCAGATGCTATCCCAAATGAACATTTCAAAGGATTCGGTTTCATCCCATATTTTCGGAGAATCTCAAACATCTCTGCTAAATCGTTAGTATGATCGGATGACTATCTGTATTTTACCAACATATCTTCGACGTATACCTCCAACTTTTTCTCGATTTGTTTGTAGAACATCCTATTCACCAATCGCTGATATGTAGCACCGACATTTTTCAAACCGAAAGGCATCACCACATAGCAGTATAATCCCAAATCTGTAATGAAATTGGTATGCTCTTGGTCTGGAACATGCATGGGGATCTGATTGTACCCTGAGTAGGCATCTATAAAAGAATGAAGCTCATGACCCGCGGTTGAATCTATCAACTGATTGATTCTAGGCAATGGGAAGCTATCCTTCGGAAAAGCCTTGTTTAGATATGAGAAGTCGATGCACGTACGCCACTTTCCATTGGCCTTCTTTACCAAAACCGGGTTTGAAATCCAGTCAGGGTATGTTGAATCTTAAATAAACCCGTTACTTCTCAGTTTTTCGACTTCTTCCTTCAAGGCAGCAGACCTCTCTGGGCCAAGCATTCGACTCTTTTGTTTGACATGAGGATGTTTCGGGTTGATGCTTAGCGAATGACTCATAATTGAGGGAGATATCCCACACATGTTTTCCAGGGTCCAAGCGAATACATCCAAGTTAGTTTTCAGGAAATTTGCTAATTCCTTGGCTCGAACAGGATCCAACTAGGAACCAATCTTTAGGACCTTCTCTGGGTCCCTATCATCGATTGATACATCCACAGTCGCTTCATTGGGAGCCGCCATTCTGCCCCCAGGCTCTTCATCCTATCTGGGATCTATGTCCTCGGGCAACTCTCTGGGCGACCATCCTGGAGGTATTTTCTATAGTTGCTACGACAATTCCTCCCTCGGAGGGGAAGAACCGCCTTTTGCTTCTACATCTTTCCCTTTGCGGAGCAACTTTAACTCTGCAATGTAGCATGCAACAACTTGATCTCCTCTAACTATACTCACACCGGCATCCATTGGGAACTTCAACAATAAGCACCAGGGTGCGATACAGGCCCTGAATTTGGCTAGGGCTGGTCGGCCTAAGAAAGCATTGTACAGCGATTCAATATCCAGGACCACGAAGGGGAGGATTCTCATTCTCTTGCGTTCTCCTTCCCCAAGGGTTACTAATAATTCCACGTATCCCATTGGAGCGGTCGAGACCCCATTAAATCCATGTATCCAACCTTCACATGGTTTCAAATCCTTCGGCTCGAGTTTCATTTGGTCGAATGTTTTCTTGAACAGAATGTTGACTGAACTCCCGTTATCCACCAAGACTTTATGAACTACAGCTGGGCCGATGGTGACGGTGATCACCAATGGGTCTTCAGTTGGGGAGTGTACTCCAATACTCTCTCGTTCGCAAAATATGACGTCATCGGACATCGTCTTTTGTTTCTTAACCGGAGCGTTGTCCTCGGGGTTGCTACATCCCCCCACTTCGAAATGTTGTTTAGCTACATTTACATATTGATACATAGCTCTGAAACTGTGCCTTGCCAGGTGAAGTCCACCAACTATGGTATTGATAACGATATTTTTTCCTTTTTGCTGAGCCGTCGGTTTGGCAGTAGGTTGGCTTTGGTTTGGGGCTTGTACGGCTTGCCCCCTGTCCCTAGGAGTCACCTTATACTCATCAATCTTCCCTTCTCGGAGCAGCCTTTCAACCACGTCTCTCAGGTGTCGACATTCATTTGTGGAATGACCATGGATCTGATGAAAAAGACAGAATTTTCCAGTTTTACGCTCTTTCTCTGTAGAATCTCTCGGAGGAGGCCTTTTGTACTGGAGGACATTATATGTATCCAGGAAGATGTTTTCCAACGTATCATTTAACGGTGTGAAGCTCTCAAACGGTCTGGGCCGGGATCTCCTCTGAGAGTCATTTCCTCGATTTCTTTTCCGATTATTGTTATTACTATTCCCTGATTGGCGACCGCTGCCTTGATTCTTGTTCCCGACGTTAACTTCAACTTTTCCTGAGCTATCTCCCATTTTCTTGATGGCCACGTTGCTTTGGATATCTTCCTTATCAATAGCCTTTCTTTTCCAATTAGCGTATATCTCCTCCCGACGCAGGCGAACATTAGCTTTTTCACTAAATATTTCTCTGGTCAGGGGTGGCTTGCCGGCCAGATATCTCCCAAACTCGGTATTTTTATCGATGCCATCGATCAGGGCCATCAACACAGTTTGCTCATGCGGATCTCTAACTTCTGTGACAGCCAAGTTGAAACGATCCAAATACGACCTCAGGCTTTCATCAGGTAGTTGTTTAATAAGGGATATCTCAATCACATTCTTAGACCTTTGGGCATGAAGACGGAATTGGTTCACGAATTTCTCACTCAATTCCCTAAAGCTGGATATTGACCGTGCTGGCAAGCGGGTAAACCACAATAACGCCACATCTTCCAGGAATATAGGGAATGCTTTACATTTTACCGCGTCTGTAGCTGCAGCGGCATTCATTCACCAGGAGTATTGCATTAAATGCTGAATTGGGTTAGTCCTGCCCATGTAGCGATTCATGGTTGGCATATTGAAACACCTCGGGAATGTAACATCTAGTATGTCGTTAGTAAAAGGCATATGACTGCGATTTATGCCCCAATCTTCGTTCCTCTGTCCACGGCTATCTATCATGACTTGCCTAATCATTGCTTCAACCTCTGCATGGATCAGGGTAGATCCGGGATCAGCACTTCTTGCCCGACGGCCTCCTCCAACATTTCTTTGACATGCTGCTGCAAAGTCTGGCCCTGAGCAGAACTCCTTTATCCCCTGTTGCCGCGGTCGATCATGCGACGAGCGGGAGGAACGCCGTTCCTCCGTGGTAGAGCGGGCTCATTTAAGTTGCGGTTACTAGTTCCCTGATTAAGTGCCTCTTCTTCTCAAGATGGAAGTGACCCAAATCGAAGCTGCTTTAAGTTCTCAGCCCTTTCTAACAGGGGCCATCGTTGGTTCCTCCGAGGCTCTTCAGACGACGATGTATGTTCCTGGGATAAAAGGTAAGTTGGAGGTGGCGAAACCTGCCTTTGAATATCATCAATTAGTCTGCCTAGGGCAGTAATATTCTGACGCAGCAATGAGTTCTCCTGCCTCTGAGTGGCCAATTCATCAGCTTTCCTGTCCAATGCTTCAAGTATTCGAGTCAGATGTCCTTCAGTAACTAGGGAAGAAGGGTCGAACTGGTTATCTTCATCTTCTCTTATACGCAAGGAACTTGAACCGAGTTGAGCAGAAGTTCTAGCACGAGCGGAACAAGCCATAATTTCCTTCCTAGGTCGGTTACTAGTCTGATTGTCAGTTCAGATCGTGGTCCTCCTAGGCTGGCGGCTCATGGTACCCTCGTGGCGTCGGTTCGTGATAGTTCCCTGGGACCGGATCGCGGAAGGGTTAGTAGGGGGATGGCGACGTTATCTTAGGATCTAATCGTGACATCCTCAGCTGCTCGGGTCGCCACGCCCTCATTGGATCGGATCGCCCCCTCCTCTCCACGATCCGGGGACAGAACTTCAACCTGCTCCCGAGCGCTCTCTTCAATTGCTTCGTTCGTAGCTTCAGTCACTTGGGAAGCTCGTACTTCCTTATACTTCTTTCCAGCCATGCTATCTGAGCTTTACTGAAATCTTCAAAAGTCGAAATAGTGGAGTTTTGGACTGTTTTCTTCGGACTTGACTATCCAAATAATAGAACTACAATCCAATATGCTGAGACATCATTCTCAGTGAAAGCACCAAAATGTTAGATCCAAAATTGGCTCCAACACCCAAGTTGTTCAGTTATGCAAAGATTAATATCAAAAAAATGCAAGAAAAACAGGAAAGACATGAGATTTATAGTGGTTCGGCGTTAATGATCCTACGTCCACTTTATATCTATGATTATACCTAAAATTCGAGTACAACCAATGATTTATCTCTCAACCTTACTTTTACAATGTTGGTTCACTCATTAAATTTGAGAAAAATCTGAAAAGGAATAATAGAGATATGATAACGGTGGGATCAGAGCTCGGAATTGCCAAAAGATCCTGAAAAATGCCTAGTGCTGGGCTATTTATATGTGACATTTGTAGGCGGATCGTGGTCATACGTGGCACAAATACCATGGATCTCGGACTGGTTCGTGAGTGGATGTTGAAATGATCAAATTAGCCGTTGTGGACAGATGTCATGAGATCCGGGCATTTCGGGTCGTGATAGACCAAGTCGTTGCCTTCATTTTTTGGCCGCGTGGATCGGGTCGTGGAGCTCTGGCGAGATTGGATCGGGTCGTCGTGGATGGTCACGATCAGGGGTTATGGCAGCAGAGTCACGAACCGAGGCGGGTTAGGAGATCACGATCGAGTCTTCAAAAGGTTTTGGCATGTAAGGCCTCATATTTTCTTTGTGTGTAAACCTTGGTGGCTTGGTCCAAAAGCTAGCCAATAGGTATGAAGCGTGGTCCTTGTCTTCAGTCTCCCAAATCGCATCGTCACTATCTTCTCCCCATTGCACTTTTATTAACTTAACCTCCCTATTGCATAGTTTCTTAACCTCTGATCCAAGTATAAGGGTAGGAACTGGTCTAATTGTCGCCTCCCTTTCTACTCCAACTTCCTCTTGTACGTTCGGCTCAACTACCTCGGCTGTATCGTGCAGATACTCCCACAGATAAGAAACAAGGAAAAACATCATGAATATCCACACATATGCAAAGCAAGTTGTATGCCTTAGTGGCGAATATTACAGGAGCACCCCTTTCAAATATGCTTCGCCTAATAAACCCTTTCTCACGTAGCTCCCCTACTTGCTTACTAAGCTCCCTCCTTTCCCTTGGAGCCATGGGGCGCACATGCAATGCAATTGGCTTTGTATTGTCCACCGAGTATATACAAAAATCAATCTCGTGCCTCGGAGGCAACCCCAAAACCTCTTCAGAACATCAGAATACTCACAGACTACTGGTACAGATCGTGGATCATCAATAGATGCATCAAGTGACTCTAGGAAACTAAACATGTTAGACCCTCCTGGGTCACTAGAAATCTCGAAGGTCCTCCCACGGCAAGTCAGAAATTTAACGACCCTCCTCTAACAATCTAGAATGGCACCATACATGGCTAGCCAACCCATCTCTAGAGTAAAACAGTATCCCATAAAACCTAGTACATATGCGTCATGCTCAAATTCGACGCCCCAAAATAGATATTCTCAAACCCTGACAAAAATAGATGAGCCGTAGCACCAATAGGATTTGAGGCAACAACGGGATCCAAAACCATACTAGTACTAAGGTGCAGAGACTCAACTACAGAATCAGATATAAAAAAGTTAGAAGCGCCAGAATCAAAAAAGTACTAACTAGAAGATCGGAAAGAGAAATCAAACCTTCAATAGAAACTTTTATACCTCTGTCCGGTACATCAGCCATGAGAGCATGCACTGCCCTCTAGAATATCCTGCCTTTTGGTCATGCCCTTGCTTCTTTGGTACTCCCTAGTATAGTGTCTGACTTCACCACAGTTGAAGCAAGCATTCTTCCTTTTTCTGCAGTCTTTGACCAAATGACCCACGTTCCCGCAACCATGGCATTTCTTTTTACCTTGAGCTTCGTCGTGCTTTCCGCCCCTTTGTTGTTGTTCTTTCTTAGGCCATACTTTCTGCTTTTGTGTTTCGTCATTCTTTACTTCTTTCTTTTCATCTTTATCTTCCTCATGCATTAAGGACATATCAACGAGCCTCTGAAAAGTTGCTCCCATTGGAATATGGGACATAGCTAACCCATAAAGGGGTTCATTCAGGCCTTTAACAAACCGCAAGGCCTTCTTATGCGGAGTGTCTACTAGTTCCAAATCGAATCTAGCTAGCTGATTGAATTTGTTCACATATTCTTCAACAGTCATGCCTCCTTGTTTGAACGCTAATAACTTCTCCATTTGCATGCTTTTCTCAACTTGGGAAAGAAACTTCATTTCAAACTCATTCTAAAATCATTCTATGTCTCCACCGGACGTCCAACTTGGGTAACTTCCCATCAGAATGAAGCTTCATCTTTCAGTAGCAAGGCAGCTAACTGAATCTTCCTTCGGTCTTCTAATTCAAAGATTACAAACAAGTCCTCGGTCTCCTTGAGCCAATTCCTTACCTCTACGAGTCTCTCGGTTCCACAGAATGGCTTCCCTTCCATGGCATAGAAATCCTTGTAGATCTTGGAAAAATTATTTTCCCTTGGAGGAGGAGGAGGAACGAGGGGTGCAGCTGGGGGAGGAGCATCAACTAGACCACCGGTAGCCGACGTGGCCACTAATACCTATGGAACCAGCCTGGTATCATAACGCCCTCTGAAATATTAGGTTCCCCAGACATGCTGAAACGAAAAGGAAAGAGATTTAGACAAAGGACCGAAGGATATTACATATGGCTTTAGGGAATATGTTTTTCAAAATAGACTTTTCTTTTTCAAATATGCTTTTTTTTTAATCTTTCTAAAAATAATTTTCAAATTTTTTTATCTAATCTGGTAACCTTCAGCTCTGGTACCAAGTGTGACCCCCACGTTCGTTAATGTCACTCACTAAGGGAATGCATTAAGTTTCGTGAAGCGTTATAGGTAAACAGAAACAGAATTATTACAAGACAAATATAAAAGCAACAGCGGAATTTAAATTTTATTTCAAAAACATAAGTCATAACATCATGGTCCAAAAGTACCATAAGCCTGAAACTACATAAAACCCATTACAATAATATAAAACCTCTATCTTGTACCATCAGAGTGCATAAAATACATAAAAAGCATAATTCCCCAAAAGAAACAAAGCTATAGTAGCAAAGATAGAAACTTAGCAATACTTCAAAAGCTGCTCCATGCAAGATAATAACCGAGTCCTGACTAAGCCTGAGAATTCCTACCCTGCAAACCTGGGGGGGGACGAAAGAAAGAAGAGGAAACAAAAAGGGCCAAACATGAAGTCTGGCAAGTCCGGTTACTTTTAGCATATAAATAAGTAAAAGTATCATGACAGGCAAATAAATTGGAGGGATATATAACAGTAATAAGACAGGTATAACATACTGAGCAAGATAAGCAGAATGAACAGAACAGAATAGGTTACGCTTCTCTAATACTTTTCTCTGCACCAATTCTAGTATAACAGATATGTGACAGGATTACATACTCCTTAGTTACTCAACAGAAACAGGACGATCCCAACATAAACATAATGGTAGTTTTAGGTGTACTATAGTAACGTGTTTTACCCCAAACAGAATTAACCGGTACCAAAACAGAAATAATGGATGTTAAACCCAACAGAAATACAGGTACCCCACAGAAACAGACAGGACTAGATGTACCCTAATTACTACCTCCCAATCGATCGGCTCCCTACTCTGTAAATACCCGGTGTCGGCCCCACAGTAGGGTGTATTACTTCCTAAAGTGGCAACCTACAGAAGGACATACCTATTTACCAGTGCTACAGTGGATTATTTTCCCAGAAGTAGGCCATACTCATGCATGCACGTGAGTTCGTTGGAACGCATCGGTACACACCTCCTCCCAGATGAACCTCTTACAATCAGTTCAGTAAGCGTGCCCTAACCCCCTACGTAGTGTGGGGTCCTCCTTTTAATACCAGAATGGGTTACTGACTACTATGGGTCCCACACAACAGATGACACAAGCCAAACCCTACAGATCCTGTGTCCCCAATTAACTAGGATTTTGATAGGTTATGCCTAACAGACTTAACAAATTCGCATAACCCCCTACAGATTTGCAGGTTAAACTTTACAAGTTAACGGGTCCCTATAACCCCAACATATTTAACAGGTTAAGTCTTTTAGATTAACAGGTTCGTATAACCCCCACGGATTTAACAGGTTTACTTGACCCTACAGACATAACAGGTTTACTTAACCCTACAAACTTAACAGGTTTACTTAACCCCACAGAAACTTAACAGGTTTACTTAACCCCACAGAAACTTAACAGGTTTACTTAACCCCAAAGACTTAACAGGTTTACTTAACCCCACAAATTTAATAGGTTTACTTAACCCCATAGAAACTTAACAGGTTTATTTAACCCCACAGATTTCAAATTTACTTAACTCCATCAATTCATATAATTTTACTTAACCCTTTATTCCATTTGTTGGGTTCTTATATTGCCCCTTTTAACATTCAAACGGGTTAAGCATTTCAATTTAACATCTTGTCATTATCTTTTCATTTGTACATGTTAACACATCATACCTCTCACATTAAGTCAATCACTTATGGCTGCTGGATATGCCAGGTGGCTTCAGGCAGACTTGAACCATAAGTTTAGACTTAACCTCGTGTCGTTGTGCCGTTTCGCATTAGACTCCTCACAATAGATTAGCCACTTGTGGTTGCTGGATATGCCTGGAGGCTCCGGGAAGACTTATACCACAAGCGCAATCTAACCTCGTGTCCAAGTGTTATTACTGTTCCAAATTTTTAGGCATACTCATATTAGCAATTATTCTATTTCAATTATAGGTTTTCCCATGCCCCTTTTTAATTCACATATCATTATGCCCAATATGCCCTTTTTCCTAAGTCATAAATCAATATACAATTTATGCCTAATTTCAATATTCACATGTGTTCCAATTTATGCCCCAATTCAATATTCACATATGTTCCAATTTATGCCCCAATTCAATATCCACCTATGTTCCAATTCATGCCCCAATTCAATGTTCACATACGTTCTAATTTATGCCCATATTCAATATTCACCTGTGTTCCAATTTATGCCCCAATTCAATATTCACATATGTTCCAATTTATGCCCCAAATTCATGTTTATCCCAATGATTCCCAATTTCGCACATTCACATATTTCAGCGTTAGGCCAAGGCTCGAAGGTAGCCTCGCTATATAAAAATAAAAAGTGGAAAGAGGGAGAGAATAGAGTCAAAAGTAGGCATAATAACGAATCAATAATTAACTGACAGAAACAGGCATAAAAAATGAATAAGCATATTATGACAAGATTTGGCGTGGTAGCGATATAAACATATAAGAACAGATCTGGTGAATATGTCATAATAAAACTGATTTAGGCGATGATTCAAGATCCAATTTTTATATACATATCAAGATTTCCAATTAAATATTTAGATCTAAAAATAACATAAACTCGGAGTGAATAGATCTAAGAAAATGGATCCAAATAACTGAGAAGGACACGTTAATTTTGTTGTAGCAATCTTTGAATATGTATAATCCTCTTTAAATTGATTTTGGAGAAGAATAGGCTATTTAATTTTCGTTGCAGCAGAGCTCCGCCGCTGCCACCATTTTTCAGATGAATAAAAACCTAGGTTTAGGGTCCTATTTATAGCCTAAAATCAATGAATCTTGCTCAGAAAGATGTCCAGATACAAAACAAAATATTTTGCCTAGATCTGCGCAGGGGGATCGACCCCCTCCTTATGAGGTCGACCCCGTTGTCAACCCCCCTTTGATGGGGTCGACACCCATGGGCGAGAAATCTGCCACCTCCCCAAACTTCGAACTTTGAATCGAATTTTGAATTTTTGGACCTTATTTATATATATATATATATGTGTGTGTGTGTGTGTGTGTGTATTCTTCTTGCGCGTGTACGAAACTTAAACCTGAATAACTTCTTCATACGAAGTCCGTTTTACACAAACTTGGTGTCTATCTTGACCAGAATTTCGAGATAGTCGCAATGACACAGTCCATTTTACTTAATTCTTAATATTGAGTTAATTATTCTTTATTTTGTCCTCTTTTAATGTTGCTAAAATTTCGAGGTGTTATAAGAAGGAAGTCGCTCCAAAGATTTTTTTGATAAAAGAAAAGAATCCCATCAGTTCAAATGCACCTTATTTTTCAAGGGATGCTGCATATGATGACCAATCTTGGCTTCAGCAAATCCTATAAGATTAAGTAAATTTGACGAGTAATGAATTGTCTAACATTCCTTTACCAAGTTTCTATTGATCATCTCTTCAACTTGCGCACAAAGTAAATGAACAAAAGGGAATGCAGACAAAGAGACACCAATTTGGCAATGCTTCAAGTCATATTCTCCTTGTTAGGCACAACAGAATAAGGTGTGGAGGGACTAGAAAAAAACGAAGTTGCTATTCTTATTTTTTATTGTAGAAAAAAGAGAGCCGCTTGCTCTTGAGTTTATTGTTAATACTTATCTTCTTTTAGGAAACATGATTACAATATAGAGAAGTGCAAAGGTCCTTTATAATTGCCGAATATCATAGAGAATTATGGACATTACAAATTAGCTTTTAACATTCCTCCTTAATTTGTAATTTTTAATTGCTTCTTGAACTTCTCAAACTTCTCCAAAGTGACTACTTTGGTGAGGGAATTTGCTGGCTGCTCATTTTTGCTGATGAAGTCCATGGCAATCTCCTCCTTACTGACCAATTCACGGATAAAATAATATCGTATCTCAATATGCTTTGTGCGAGCATGAAACACTGGATTTTTGGTCATTGCCACAGCCGACATATTGTCACAATAGATCTTAGTTGGTTTGTCTTAAATTTTCTTCATATCATTTAGAATTCTTCGCGAACACCGCTTCACATGTTGCTTCTGTCGCTGCCATGTACTCGGCTTCAACCGAAGATAAAGCTACGGTTTTTTGCTTATTTGAACTCCATGACATTATGTTGGAACCAAGACAAAGTAAGCCTGATGTGCTCTTCCGATCATCCAATGATCCTGCCCAGTCACTATCAGTGAATCCGACCGACTTGCATTTGTCCTCTTTGACATGTTGAAGCCCTCGTTCTTTTGTTCCTTTCAGGTATCGTAAAATCCTTTTTGCTGCAATCAAGTGATTGTTACTAGGATTTTGCATGAATCTTGAAAGTATACTTACTGCATGACAAATATCAGGCCTTGTATGAGTGAGAAAAATTAGCGAACCAACCAAGCTTCTAAATATCTTTCCATCCGCCTTCTTTACGCCATCTGCTTGCTTTAATTTTTCACTTGGCATCATTGGTGTGTTAACTGGTTTGCAATCTGCCATGTGAAATTTTTTGAGAATATTTTCAGTGTATTTCTCTTGTGAAATAAAGATTTTGCCCCTTGCTTGTTTGACTTGCATGCCCAGAAAATACTTCATCAGACCGAAGTCCATCATCTCAAAGTCCTTCATCATTTTTTCCTTAAATTCCTTAACAAGATTGTTGTTGGTACCGAAATAGATAAGATCGTCAACATATAGACATACAACTAGAAATTCCACTCCTTGATTTTTCACATAAAGAGCAGGTTCTTTCTTGCTTCTTTGAAAACCATTTTGAATGAAGTAGTCATCAATCTTGCAATTTCATGCTCGGGGCGCCTGCTTCAAACCATACAACGCCTTTCGAAGCTTATAGACTCTATTTTCCTTTCCTCTTATCACAAAGCTCTCGGCTTCTCAACGCATACCTCTTCTTTAAGCTCACCATTAAGAAAAGCAGACTTCCCATCAAGTTGGAAAACATTAAGCTCTAATTGCGCTGCAACTGCAAGAGCTGTTCTAATGGTTTCCATTCGAACTACTGGTGCAAATATCTCATTAAACTCAATTCCGGGCTGTTGCGAATATCCCTTCGCAACCAACCATGCTTGATGCCTTATTATTGTTAGGGAATGCGAAATGGGTCGCCAAGGCAAAGAAAACACTAAAGGGGGGTGAATAGTGTTTGTGAGAATTTAAACAAAATGTAAATCTAATGTTAACTACGGGATGAATCAAACACCACAAACATAATCACAGACACAGATTCAAACATAAATGCAAAATAAAAATGTAGAAAAGGAAAGAACACACTGGATTTTATACTGGTTCAGATTGCTCCTACGTCCACTCCCGCACAATACTGGATTGCGTAGAGTTTTATTACTATTTCCAATTGTCAAGTACAACCTCCTTAATTTCACGGCTCAATAAGGAGACACCGATTCCTACTTCCTTGATTTCACAGCTCAACAAGGACACACCGACTCCAATTTCCTTAATTTCACGGCTATAAGGACACACTGATTCCTTTTTGACTTAACACAAACAAGGTTTATTCAACCCAAGCAATTACAAACAGCCCTATAACTCTTTAATAGCACTTGATTCAGAGAGTAGAGAGAGTGTATAGAGAAGAAGTTTGATCAAAACATAATTGAATTCAGCTGAGTATAAGTGTAAAAATCATAAAAATGATTAAGACTAATGGTGTAGAGAAAGAGGATGAAGTTAGAGAAGAAGATATGATAAAAAATTCGGTTTTAATTTCTTTTTTTAGAGTATGAAAGTTGCAACGTTTCAAATAGTGAAAAGACATTTCCTTTCAAAATTGGAAAAAGTGACAGCTATATGTTGACATGGAGTTTTTGTTATGTCGACATACTCCTTTGAAAATTTAAATTTTGAAATAATTTTCAAATGTCTTTGATATAAATACAATTCTGGAAATTCTTGAATTAAAATATAATGATATAAATTAATATTATAAAGTAGAAAAATATATGAAAACATAATTTTAAATCATATAAACATATTAATAATTTTATAAGGTTTTAAACACCATAAATATAATGTATACATATAAAAGTTAAGTTTGGAAAAACAAAACCATGGAAGAATAAACATAGAAATAGAAACAAATAGAAAAATAAAATAGAGAGGATTGAGGATAGAATTGAAAATCAGAATTAGAATTTGAACCTGGAGTGCTATTTAGAGTCTTACAAATCTAGGCTCTATAAATATAATAATCTTGAATTCTTGAACTCTTGAAATCTTGAGTACTTATGAGTCTTGAGGTTTCTTTAATCTTTGAATCTCTGTCATCTTTGTAACTATACAGTCTTCAGTAATATTTCCTGTATATAATTCCTGCATATATA
This sequence comes from Allium sativum, assembly GCA_030737875.1. Lineage (NCBI taxonomy): Eukaryota > Viridiplantae > Streptophyta > Magnoliopsida > Asparagales > Amaryllidaceae > Allium > Allium sativum. The sequence goes on from JASFAX010002908.1 coordinate 23,523, forward strand.
TATATATATATATATATATATATATATATATATATATATATATGTATATATATATTCTATACAAAAGTGTTAGCATATATTTTGACATAAGGTTGTTGTCATCAAAACTCCCTTCTCCAAAAATCTCCCCTTTTTGATGATGACAACCTTAGTTTATAAAATATCATACCTGTATATTCCTGTTTGGTGATGTTCCTTCTATACTTCCCATGTCTGTAAGAATCCTATAAACTATTCCTATATTTTATAATTCCTCCCCCTTTGGCATTATCAAAAAGAAATCCAAAATGTACACCCCCTAAAATGTATGACTTCCCGAATAGAACTTAAATAACTATAAAAATTCTCCCCCTTAATTAGATATTCATATATTTATGTTTTAAAGGTTATAACTTTTTAAACTATAAATGACAATTTTATTAAACAATCACTTTTATATATACGCGAATTTATACATATATAACTTATCATAGGAACGTAATAAAACAAAATAACAAGAAAATCCTTAAACACTTAATTATTTGACAATCGGAGATTTGTGAATTGGACAATTTGGATAATGGAGATAGAATTCTTCATTCTTTTCAATCACATTTCCATTTTCGTTAAATAGAACCTCTCCTACGCACTCAACGTTATCACCTTCGTCCATAACCCTTGGTTGAGTCTCTTTTTGTTCTTCCTCCTCCATCATTTCTTCTTCCTCCTTTGGTTCTTCTTCTGGTTCTTCCTCTTCTTCCATGGGTTGATTGTCATCATTGATGATAATTGGATTAGTCTCGTTATCCATTATAAACTTGAAGAGACTTCTCATTACTTTTCCTTATCTGTTTTGCTCTTGACTTATTCTTATTTGGAGTACTTGCATCTCAGCCACTATTTGCAGTAGATACTCCATTTTTTCTTTGATTTTGATCACTCTAAAAAGCGTAGATGGTTGAAATGGACCCTCGGATGGTCCAACATATGAATCGGAATTGTTTTAAGTATTTGGGTTAGTGGAAGCCATTGTAATTTTTAATTTAGAGTTTTTACAGAGAAGAAGAACGAAAATGAAGAAGAAAAGTCAAATTAAAAGATTTAAATAGTTGAAATAGCTAACTTTTGGTAGGAAATAATTTTAAATTTTTGGTAGTAATATGTTGACATACCAGAAACTTTATGTCGACATAGCCTTGTTTTAAATTTAATTATTTTGATTCCTAATTTTATTTTTATATATATATATACTATTATTTAATTATTCTAACTCACTTAATGAACATATACCTAATTCTCTCCTAAATTTAGTGAATGTTGCTTAATTTAATGGTTTAGTTAATATATCTACTATTTGTTTATCTATTTCTATAAATTCAAGTGAAATCTTTTCTTTACTTACATTATCTCTTAGAAAATGATGTCGCACATCAATATTTTTAGTTATCGAATGATGAGCAAGATTTTTAAAGATATTTATAACACTTGTATTATCACAGTATATAGGTGATTTATTTATACTTAAACCAAAATCATTTAAAGTTTGTTGCATATATATTACTTGTGAACATGCCAAAGCAGCATATATATATTCTGCTTCAGTTGTTGACAAAGATACAGTATTTTGTTTTTTCACTAAACCATGATACAAGGGAATGTCCTAGGAAGTGTCATGTTCCACTAGTATTTTTACGATCGGATTTACATCCCGCATAGTCAGCATCACAGTTCAAAATTAAATCGAATGAATCATTCTTAGGATAAAATAATCCAAAATCTGATGTATGCTTTACATATCTCAAAATAAGTTTTGCAGCTATTAAATGAGTTTCCTTAGGTTGTGATTGATATCTTGTACATAGACATGCACTATGCATTATATCTGGTCTAATAGCGGTTATATATAATAATGATCCTATCATTCCTCTATTTAGTTTTTGATCAACGTCTTATGATGTATCATTTTTCTTAAAACAATATTTGTTGCCATAGGTGTTGGTCTTCCATTTGTTGTTGTTAGATTATATTTATTAATTAAATCTCCTGCATATTTCTCTTGATTAATGAATATTCCATTCTTTAACTGTCGAATTTGTAAACCTAAGAAGAAGAATAATTCTCTCTTGTGACTCATTTCAAATTCTTTGGTCATAATATCCAAAAATTCTTTGTTCATTTTTTCATTTTTTTGACCCAAAGATTATATCATCAACATATATTTGTACTAGTTGTATATCTTTGTTATTTTTCTTGGTAAATAAAGTATTATCTAATTTACCTATTTCAAATATAATTGTAATAGATAATTTCGTAATCTATCATACCAATTCCTAGGAGCCTGTTTTAATCCATATAACGCTTTCTTCAATTTATATACGTGATCTGGTAGTTTTTCATCTTCAGATAGGGGTGGCTTCTCTCACTACAGCAAAATGACTTTATTACAACTGCAATTTTACAACTGTGCAAAATGGCCCGTTGTAGGAAGGATATTTAACAACATTTTTATTTTGACAATTGTAGTAAATTGATTTTTAATAACTTTTTGTAATAGGTACATTAAAACTTTTTTTTGGTATGAGATTATAACTCTTTTCTGGCTCCAAATGGAAATTTTTGGCTTAGTCCAAATTCCCACTCTTGAAATTTTTATCCGTCGGTTCTGAAATTTTGGCTCCAAACCACCAATATTTCCCTCTGTTTACTCATTTCATTTTCTCTTCTATGCCTTCAAGTTCCTATCCATGCATCTCTCACCAAATTTTATCCCTCAACCAGGAACCGTAAAACATATGTTTTCATGATGGCGAGTACCTCCGCCGTCATCTCCACCTTCTCGAAGCTTCTCGCTCCCACCTTCCTCTCATCGTCCCACATCTCTCCATCTTCATCTCTCCTTTTCCGATCCGCCGTCGATGACACCCTCCCCGAGGCAACATTCTCATACTTCCCTGCAACTTCCGACGAACTCCGGGCCATCACCATCTCCGAACTCACCAAATCCAAGAAAGCCTCTTGTTCGCTGTCCTTGGCGCCTTCAATCCCAGCTGCCCCCAAAGCAACTCCCTGGATTTGCTGTGAAAGCTGAAGATCTGAAATCAAAAGGAGTGGATGTGATTGCATGCATCTCTATTAACGATGCATGGAGGCTTAGAAGGAGGATTTGGAGATTGGTGATGATGTGATGCTGTTGTTAGATGCGAATGGTGATTTCACTAGAGCTATTGGGGATCTGATCGATCTGAGCGATAAACCAATTGGTTAGGGGGTCAGTTCAAGGAGGTATGCCATGTTGGTGGATGATGGGGTTGTAAAAGTCTTGAATTTGGAAGATGGGGGTGCATTTACCAATAGCAGTGAAGAGGATATGCTCAAAGCTCTTTCAATTTGAGTATGTCCATCTTCCCTCTTCTTTTCTGTGTTAAAAATAAGTTGTTTGACCATGGCACATCTGTGTGTGCTTTTTGTTATGTTTTAGCTTGTCGTAACTACAATTGCAATGGTTGATGCAATGTTAGAGGTAAGTGCATGAATTTTTTTTGCTTTGCAGCAAAAAAAAAACATTTTCTCTTCTCTGCACCTAAATCCACATTTTTTTATTTTTCATTTTCCACTACTTGTGCATCCAGATCCCAATCAAAAGTTCTATTTCATGGCTGCCGATTGGAAGAAAATCACTCCCAACTTTAGCCACCTTCTAATCTAAGATAAAACAATTGCAATATCAAAATAATCCAACTTGATTCGAGCATTGGTTTTCTCGGTAAATACAAAATCGATTCTGGCTAAGTTGGTTCACAAAAACCCTAGAATAACTGCAACAATCGAAGTAGGGATCGCGACAATTTGATTAAGGTGGCTACCGAGGCTATCTCACTGATGAGTTTGGCAATCTATGGTTTTAATGGAAAATAGACCTGGAATCAATACGCCAGCAGTTCCAAGTAGTAAGTTCAGTTATGTTATAATATTATATTGATTAGTTTAATTTAGTTCAATTATAATACAATATTACAATCAATATACCTTGTCTAATGGAATAATAATGTCTTCTAGAATTGTTTATGATTCACATTATCATATCGGTTCATATTTATTTATAGAAATATGAACATTGAATGTTGCATAGCTTCTGTTACGTTTTATAGCTTAAGTTACTTCATACTTCAGTATACTTCATTCTTATTGCCTAATATGTTACTTCATATAGTTTAGTTCAAGAACTCCTGCAGCATTGCAAGAAAATCTCAAATTCATTGGAAGTCAACTCAAGAATGAAGACCAATGCAAGACCAGCAGCATTGCGAACAAATCTCAATTTCATTATGTTTGTATTACTCCTACCGATGTATATTTATGAAAGATGACTTCAAGTCTTTTGGATTTTGGAGTCTTGGACAATGGACTTTGTAGTTGCTTTATGTACTTGAGATACTTGTATGATTTATAAAAAAATGATGAGAGTTTGAAAATTCTAATATATTATTTTGGTTCATGTTTTAAATTTGTTGGATATATTTAGTTTTGTAGAAAATATGTTCTGAAATGAATTCTTATACTAGTAATATGTATATAATTTGTTCATATATTACAACTGTAAACAAAACTTTTAATAAAATATATTACAACTGTTATAAACAGTTGAAATAAAGTTTGTTACAACGGTTGAAAACAATTGTAAAATATACATTTCACAATGGTGTCGCAACAGTGCAAAAAAGTTGTAAAAGATTTTAGTCTAATACAACTTCCTAATAGACGACGGTTGCCTCGCCATTGTAAAACGTCTTTTACAATTGTTTTCCACTGATGTAATATGGTCAATTTGTTGTAGTGTCTACATATATATCTTCCTTGACAAATCCATCTAGAAACGCACTTTTGACATCCATTCGATATAATTTGAAATTATTATAGTTTGCAGAAGCTAGTAAAATTCAAATAGCCTCCAGTCTTGCTACGGGGGCAAAATTTTCATTGTAATCTATTCCTTCTTCTTGGGTATAACCTTGTGCTACTAGTCATGCCTTATTTCTTACTACCTCACCGTGTTCATTCATTTTATTTTTATAGACCTATTTGATTCCTATTATTGTTTTATCATCTGGTCTAGGAACAAGTTCTCGTACTTCATTCCTAGTAAAATGATTCAATTCTTCTTGCATAACAAGTATCCATGAATCATCGGAAGAAGCTTCCTTTGGATTTTTAGGTTCGATAGTTGATATAAATGTAGTAGTACTCATATTATTTAATTGATTACGAGTTCTAACAACGGATTCAATATCTCCTAAGATATTTTCTACAGGATGGTCTCTAAATTATCAATTCTTTTATTTGGTTGGTTATCTTCATAATTTATTTCATTGATTTCATTTTCACAATCATCTTCACTGTTTTGAGTTATACTTTTATAGTTTTCATCGAAAGATACGTTTAATGTTTCTTCTATAGTGTTGGTTCGAGTATTGAAAACTCTATAAGCCTTGCTTCTTTCTTAATATCCAATAAAAATTACTTTATCGGATTTTGAATCAAATTTGTCTAGATTATCCGTTGTATTAAGTATAAAACATTTACTTCCAAATATTTTAAAATATGATACTTTTGGTTTCTAGTTATATAAAAGTTTATATGGAGTTTTATGAGTTAAAGATCAAATTGAAATTCTATTAATAATATAACAAGCTGTTGCGACTGCCTCGGCCCAAAAATTCCTTAGTAAATTATTATCGGATAACATAGTTCTTGCACATTCTTGTATCGTTCTATTTTTACATTCAACTACTCCATTTTTTTAGGAGTTCTTGGGATTCAAAAATTGTGAGTTATTCCTTTTTTATTTCAGTATTTTTCAAAATTCTCATTTTCAAATTCTCCGCCATGATTACCACGTCTTATTTTAATTTTTAGTGATAATAAGTTTTGAATTCTTCTAGAAAAGGGTTTAAATTGATCGAAAGCATCACTTTTATTTTTAAGAAACGAAGTCCAAGTGAATCTAGAAAAATCATCAGCTATTACATACACATATCTGTTATGATTTATTGATTGAACTTGGGATGGACCAAATAAATCCATGTATATTAACTCTAATGGTTTTGAAGTAGTAGTTTCTTCTTTTGGTTTAAATGAACCCTTCTTTAATTTTCTGAATTGACACGCATCACATAAGTTATTAACTTTAAATTTCATTTTGGGTAATCCTCTAACTGAATCTAATTCAGAAACTTTAGAAATATGTTTGAAATTTGTATGACCAAATCTCTTATGTCCGATCCAGGGATCACTTATATTGGCCGAAAGACATAAATTATCATTGAAAATTTTCATACTTAATATATAGATATTTTTCTTTCTGTCTCCATCGAATATAACTTTTGAATTCCTATCTTTTATGAAACATTTATTCTTTTCAAAATTTATTTTATAACCTTTATAACAATGTTGACTTATACTCAGTAAATTGTGTTTTAAATTCCTAACTAATAAACATTAGAAATTGTAGGAGTTTCAGAATTACCGACATTGTCGATTCTAATGATATATCCTTCAGAATTATCTCCGAAGTTCACCAATCCACCATCTTCATACTTCAGATTATTGAGTAGTTTTGGATATCCAGTCATATGTCTTGAACAACCACTATCTAGCATCCATTTGTCCTTTTTCATTTCCACCAGTTGCTTTCCAAAATTTGAATTTTCAATAGTCATGTAACAAACTAGTTCAAGATTTGAATTTCCAGTAGCCACCTTTTCAGAATTTGAATTGCCAATAGCTACTTTACCCATATTTTCAACTTTTGAATTTTCAAAAGTCATAGAACTCATCCTTTTCTGTATTGAACAATATTTCAGTAGATCATATGGTTTTTTAACATTAATATATGTAGACTCTTTTAACGTTGATGCAATGCATGAATTGACATTGGTATTATTAGAGATTCCAAAATTTTCCATTTTACCAATATTTCAAAATTAGATTATGAATTTTTTGAAAGACCTTGCTCGGATACCAATTGTTCGGGAATGCGAAATGGATCATTAAGGCAAAGCAAACACTAGAGAGGGATGAATAGTGTTTGTAAGAATTTAAACAAAATTTAAATCTAATGTTAATAAATAAATGATCAATGAAGAAAGCAAAAATAGAATCACACACAAGATTTAACGTTGAAAAACCCTTTTCGGGAAAAAACCACGGGAGAAAGGCAAACTTTATTAATTAATTGATGGAGTTTTTAGAAGGTGCTTTTCATACAAACCATAGCAATCAAAATTTATATTCTACTTTCATGCATCCAAATAAGGAGAGAAAGAGTAAATTATGGATCTCCTTTATCCTTTAAATGAGGTTGATGAAAATATCTCAATCATGAGAGTAAATTAAGGATCTCCTTTATCCCTTAAATGAGGTTGCTGAAAATATCTCAATCATGAGAGTAAATTAAGGATCTCCTTTATCCCTTAAATGAGGTTGCTGAAAATATCTCAATCATGAGAGTAAATTAAGGATCTAGATGAGATCCTTTAGGAAACATCAGCTAGACCAATTCTAATGAGAATTTCGGATCACAAATTAACAATCTCCACCTTGAGACGAATTCTCATCTTGAAGTAGAAAAAAAATGAACTACAAAAAACGAACTCCTTCAACAAATAAATATCTGCCTTACTCCAATAGCCACTAAAGACTATAATGTTGTAACACCAACCAAGCTTGAGCAAAGCTCAAACTTAGTAATTGGAACCGGCTTTGTCATCATGTCAGCGGGATTGTCATGAGTACTTATCTTGCAAACTCTAACACCACCTTTAGCAACAACATCTCAAATGTAGTGATACCTAACATCTATATGTTTAGTTCTCTCATGAAACATTTGATCCTTTATAAGGCATATAACACTTTGGCTATCAGAAAATATAGTAATGCAAGATGTATCTCCACAAAGCTCAAAATATAAACCTCTCAGCCAAGTAGCTTCTTTACATGCTTCAGAAATAGCCATAAATTCGGCCTCAGTAGTAGATAATGCTACAGTAGTTTGCAAGGTTGCTTTCCAACTCACAGCACAACCGCCAATGGTGAAAACATAACCTGTTAATGATCCCCTTTTATCCAAATCACCAGCAAAGTCAGAATCCACATAACCAACAAGTTCATCTTTAGATTTACTAAACTGTAAACAAGCATTTGCAGTGCCATGAAGATATTTGAAAATCCATTGAACTGCTTTCCAATGCTCTCTTCCAGGATTGGCCATGAATCTACTGACAACACTCAAAGCACATGATAGATCAGGACGCGAACAAACCATGACATACATAAGTGAACCAACTGCACTAGAATAGGGAACTCTAGACATGTACTCAATATCCTCATCTGATTGTGGACACATGGCTGATGACAATTTGAAATGTGCAACAAGAGGAGTACTTACAGGCTTGACATCAAGCATATTAAAACGGCGAAGCACTTTTCTAACATACCCACTTTGACTTAGGTATAATTTTCCAGAAGTTCTATCTCTTGTTATCTCCATGCCAAGAATCTTCTTACCATCCCCCAAATCTTTCATTTCAAACTCTCTACTAAACTGCCTTTTCAAAATTTCAATATCTTCCTTGTCTTTTGAAGCAATCAACATATCATCGACATAAAGTAGCAAATAAATGGTTGAATGTGTAGTAATTTTCAAATAGACACAACTATCATAATTGGACCTTTTAAAACCTTAAGATAACATAAAATAGTCAAATCTTTTATACCATTGCCTAGGTGACTGTTTCAATTTGTAAAGAGATTTCGTTAATTTACAGACAAGATTTTCTTTTCCAGGCATGATAAAACCCTCAGGTTGATGCATATAAATATCCTCTTTTAATTCTCCATGTAAAAATGCAGTTTTTACATCTAACTGTTGAAGCTCATAATCATGCATAGCAACAATACTGAGTAAAATGCGAATTGAGCTATGTTTCACAACAGGGGAAAAAAATTTCATTATAGTCAATACCTGAAATCTGACTGTAACGTTTTGCAACTAATTTTTCTTTGTACCTTTTCTCATCGTTTGGAGAAACACCTTCTTTTCTCTTGAAAACCCATTTGCAGTGAATAGGTTTCTTCTCTTTAGGCAACTTGATTAAGTCCTACGTTTCATTTCTTTCAAGTGACTTCATCTCATCATGCATAGCGGCCATCCACTTATCAGAATCACTAAAAATAACAGCCTCCGAATATGAAGAAGGCTCAGCAATACCTTCTGTTTCTTCTGCTACAGCACACGCATAAGCAACAACATTTGCTTCCTCAATAAACCTTCTTACTGGTTTTGGATTCCTTCTAGGTCTTCTTGTTGCAATAGATTGCTGTGGTGGTTGCATAACTGCTGGAGGATCCTCAATAATGGGTGCTTCATCCTGTCTCTCAATTTCTGCGTTTGATGTAACATCTGAATCAATAATATGCTCCACCTGGACATTTGATTTCTGCTTACTCTCAACAAGATCGTTAGTAGATGGAATATCATGTAACATAGCAGATTCATTAAACATAACATTTTTGCAAATTACAACCGTACTTGTTTCAGGATTCCATAATTTATAGCCTTTAACACCAGACTTATAACCAAGAAAAATGCATTTAACAGCTCTTGGCTCTAGCTTTCCATTATCAACATGAGCATAAGAAATGCATCCAAAAACTTTCAATTCAGAATAATTTGCTTGGACAAACAAACCATACCTCAATCGGAGTTTTCTTACTGTTGACGTCAAAAGTTTCACTAGTGACGATCAACCCCCAATCGCGTGATCTACACACGAATAAAGATAAAATACGCAATAAAAAGTAAAAGAACGGGGAGCACACACAGAATTTTTATAGTGGTTCGGCAAAGACAATGCCTATGTCCACTTTATATATTATTTCTCTTTTTTTTTTTATTACAAATACAATGCTTTTTCTGTTTGGAGAAAAGAAAGAAAATGACTATTTTCCTTTCTTCCTTTTGAGAGATTAAGATTCTGGAGGAGAGTAGAGATGAAAAGTCTGAAGAAAGCCGTCTGGCCAAGAGAAGTCGTCCTTCTCTTTAAGCTTGGAGGTATTTATAGGTGGAAAATGCTGCTTGGGTGTTGCGAAATGGTCCGGCCATTTGGGGAAGGTCCAGACATGTGGAATCCATCCATTGGCTCGAATTGCGGCTGGAAGACTGATTCCACTGCTTATAAATAGTATCCTCGAAAATTGTGGCTGATGTGGCATCCATGGAGAGGTATATCAAAAGCAGAGCTTTGCCCGCATATGGTTGACCGCCTTTATCTCCTTGGAAGTAGGGATATTAAGTGGACTGGCTCTATAGAAATCTTCCACGCTGGTTCGAGATAACCAATCAACGAGTTCTTTCTAGAAGCAAGAGAATCGGTCGCCCTGGTGAGCGATTTTTCAGGTAATGCGCAGTCAATCTGACTGAGTTGGATTTGGGCCGATATACCATTGCTTGATGTAGCGCCCCTGATAGGCCTCTTGGAGCGCAACTTGTATTTGGTTGTGCGTTTGGGCTTTGGTTTTGGCCTGATAAGATTAGTGCCAAAAAGAGGGCTAACACTTACCAACAGCCATAGAGGGAGAGCGGTTGATGAGATAACAGGCTGTGGATGCAGCTTCAGCCCAAAAACACCTATCCAATCCTGCATTTGACAACATGCAGCGAGCCTTAGAAATGATAGTCCTGTTCATACGCTTGGCAACCCCGTTTTGCTGAGAAGTGTGAGGTATGGTGCAGTGCCTAACAATGCCTTCAGCCTTGCAAAATGAATTAAATTCGTCTGAACAAATTCCATCCCATTATCAGTCCGAAGCTTCTTTACCTTCCTTTCAGTTTGTCTTTCAACCGTATTCTTCCACTCTTTGAAAGCTGAAAAAACTTCAGATTTATGTTTCAAAAAATAGGGTCAAACTCTTCTGGAATAATCATCAATAATTGTCTTCATGTAACAAGCACCGCCCATGGATGCTTTCCTAGACGGTCCCCATAAATTTGAATGCACGCAATCTAGAATGCCTTTTGTTTTATGAACTGAAGGGTTGAACTTCACTCTCTTATGCTTGCCAAAAATGCAATGCTCATAGAACTTTAGCTTGCCTGCGTTGTACCCATCAAGAAGTCCTCTCTTGTTCAACTCTGACAGACCTAATTCACTTATATGTCCAAGACGCATATGCCAAAGATTAGCAGTGTCACAATCAGAAATATTATTTGAGATAACAGGGGCAGCATTACCTGAAACAGTAGTGCCTTGAAGATAATAAGGCCATTTGTTTACCTAAGATTTCCCTTCATTACAATAAGAGAACCATTTGTGACTTTCAGGATACCACCTCCACCTGAATATTTGTACCCTTTGTCATCAAGAGCACTTAAAGAAATCCGATTCCTCTTCATGTTGGGAATGAACCGAACATCTGTTAAAGTTTTGATTGCGCCATCAAACATCTTGATCTGAATAGAACCAATTCCTGCTACTTTACATGCCGAATTATCACCCATCAAAACTGAGCCAGCATCATTTGTGGGTTCTAAGGTTGTAAACTAATTTCTATTAGGAGACATATGAAAAGAGCAAGCAGTGTCAAGTATCCATTCATCCTTAATCTCAGCACATCCAGCAAACACGGTAACAACAAGCACCTCGCTGTCAGAACTATCATTACGAGCACAATTGGCATTAACTTCATCTTCTTTGTTATCCTTTGGTTTGTATGTGCCATTTCTCTTTTCCTTGTTCTGCAGCTTATAGCATTCGGATATTTCATGTCCATCCCTCTTACAATATTTGCAAGACTTGTATTTGCCTTTAGATTTAGATCGACCTTTATAGGTATTGGAACTTTTACCTCGAGATCCATTATTTGAATTTTTCTCCTTTGTCCTGCCACGAACGGACAAGCTTTCGGCTTGAGAGCTTGATCCATTTGAAGACACTAGTTGTTTCATGTTCTCCTTGGCGTGCAAGGCTTTATAAACGTCATTTAGAGTGAGAGTATCATGACTATATAATATGGTATCTCTGAAATTTGAGTAAGAACTGGGCAGAGAACATAACAGGATTAAACCCAAATCTTCATCATCATATTTGACTTGCATTGCAGCCAAGTCAAAAAAATCTCTTTAAAATCAGATATATGGTCGAGCAAATTACCTTCCTCTTACAATTTGTGCAGAAACAGCTTTTGTTTGAGATGCATCTTACTTGTGAGATCCTTGGTCATGCAAATTGACTCCAGTTTTAGCCAAAAAGAAGCAGTTGTCTTCTCATTCAAAACTTCTTGCAAAATATTATTGTGCAGATGGAGCTGAATTTGAGATAAAGCCTTCCGATCCTTTCTCTTCTCATCATCGGTCCATAGTTCAAATCTCTTGTTCCCGAATCCATCCAATGCATCATCATAATCAGCTTGTGCGAGCAACGCCCGCATCTTCACTTGCCACAATGAGAATCGAGTGTTCCGATCCAACAGCGGAAGATCATACTTTAACGACGCCATGTTGAACGAACCAGCGCTCTGATACCACTTGTTAATAAATAGATGATCAATGAAGCAAGCAAAAATAGAATCACACACAAGATTTAACGTGGAAAAACCCTTTTCGGGAAAAAACCACGGGAGAAAGACAAACTTTATTAATTAATTGATGGAGTTTTTACAAGGTGCTTTTCATACAAACCATAGCAATCAAAATTTATATTCTACTTTCATGCAGCCAAATAAGGAGAGAAAGAGTAAATTAAGGATCTCCTTTATCCTTTAAACGAGGTTGCTGAAAATATCTCAATCATGAGAGTAAATAAAGGATCTCCTTTATCCTTTAAATGAGGTTGCTGAAAATATATCAATCATGAGAGTAAATTAAGGATCAAGATGAGATCCTTTAGGAGACATCAGCTGGACCAATTCTAATGAGAATTTCGGATCACAAATTAACATCTAATGTTAACTACGGGATGAATCAAACACCACAAACACAATCACAGACACAGAATCAAACACAAATGCAAAATAAATAGAAATAAAAGTGCAGAAAAGGAAAGAACACACCGAATTTTATACTGGTTCGGATTGCTCCTACGTCTAGTCCCGCACAAAGTTGGATTGTGTTAGAGTTTTATTACTATCTCCAATAGTCAAGTACAACCACCTTGATTTTACGTCTCAACAAGGAGACAACGATTCCTACTTCCTTGATTTCACGGCTCAACAAGAACACACCGACTCCTATTTCCTTGATTTTATGGCTACAAGGACACACCGATTCCTTTTTGACTTAACACAAACAAGGTTTATTCAACCCAAGAAATTACAAATAGCCCTATAACTCTTTAGTAGCACTTGATTCAGAGAGTAGAGAGTGCGGAGAGAAGAAGTTTGATCAAAACAGAATTGAATTCGACAAAGGATAAGTGTAAAAATCATAAAAATGATTAAGATTAGTGGTGTAGAGAAAGAGGATGAAGTTAAAGAAGAAGAGATGATAAAAAATTCGGTTTTAACCCCTTTTTATAGAGTATAAAAGGTTGCAACGGTTCTGAATCGTTTCAAATAGTGGAAAACACTTCCTTTCATAATTGCAAAAAGTGACAGTTATATGTCGCCGTGGAGTTTTTGTTATGAAAACCTACTCCTTTGAAAATTTAAATTTTGAAATATTTTTCAAATGTTTTTGATATAAATATAATTCTGGAAATTCTTGAATTAAAATGTAATGATATAAATTAATATTATAAACTAGAAAAATATAAGAAAACATAATTTTAAATCATATAAACATATTTATAATTTTATAAGGTTTTAAACTATATAAATATAAAGTAAGAATATAAAGTATAAATATAAAAGTTAAGTTTGAAAAAAAAACAAAGAAGAATAAAAATAGAAACAGAAAACAAATAGAAAAACAAAATAGAGAGGATTGAGGATTGAATTGAAAATTAGAATTAGAATTTGAACCTGGAGTGCTATTTAGAGTCTTACAAAATCTAGACTCTATAACTGTATTAATATTTAATTCTTGAACTCTCGAAATCTTGATTACTCTTGAGTCTTGAAATTTCCCTGGTATTTGAATCTCTATCATCTTTATAACTGTACAGTCTTCAGTACTATTTCCTGTATATAATTCATGCATATATATATATATATTCTATACAAAAGTGTTAGCATATATTTTATATCAATGATAATTGAAATAAGGTTGTTGTCATCAAAACTCCATTCTCCAACAATTATAGGACCATCTTCGCCATATTTTGTCTTATAAACCCATTTCAGGCCAATGACTTCTTTATCTTTTGGCAAGTCAACTAATTGCCGGGTTTTATTTTTCTCAAAGGCTGCTATTTCTTCTTTCATTGATTCAATCCACACATATTCTTTACTTGCATCTTCAAACAACTGCGGTTCACAAGAAAAAAGAGCAATATTGCATGAGTCAAAAATATCTTGTAAGGAATGTACCTTCCAAACAAGAGAGCCTGAGTTTTCAGATCCATTTTCATCATTTGAGTCGTAACTTGGAGTAGTATTTACATGGATACTCTGCTGAGAACAGGCAGGTTGTAAGCCATTATTTTGAGATCTTTTAGGCTCCATAGAATCTGATTTTTGGTAGTCATATTGATCTCACTGCCATGTTGCCATTTCGTCAAAGACAACATCTCTTGAGATAATGAGTTTATCCTTTTTGGGATCTAATAGCCGATATCCCTTCGACTCTTCGCTGTAACCAACAAAGACATATTTCTCTCCTTTTTTCTCAAATTTATCTTTGTTTTGGCTCTAGTTCAATGCATATGCTACACTTCAAAATACTTTCATGTGATCAACTTGGGGCTTTCTTTTATTCCAAGCTTCAAATGGTGTCATATTTCTAACAGCTTTAGTTGGCGAACGATTCAATATGTAGACAGCTGTGTTGGCAGCTTCATCCCATAATTTCTTTTACATGGATATTCCTACTAGCATACTTCGAGCCATTTCAATAATTGTTTGCTTCTTTGTTTCTGCAATGTTGTCTTGCTGCGGTGTATATCGCACTGTAAGCTGCCTTGCAATCCCTTCTTTCATGTAATGATTCATGAACTCGCTGTAAATAAACTCTCCTCCATGATCAGTTTGAAGAGTTTTTATTAAGCATCTGCTTTGGTGTTCTACAAGAGCTTTAAACCATAAAAAACTTGAGAAAGCTTCTGATTTTTCACTTAAACAAATAAATCCACATCATTCTAGTGTAATCATCAACAAAAGGAATGAAATATCTCTAGTTATTGAGTGAAGGAGTCCTTGTAGGACCAAAAAATTCAGCATGTATCAGCTCCAAAGGATCTTTTGCTCGCCAAGAAGTTTTTGGAAAACGAAATCTACGCATCTTGCCAAAGATACAACCTTTACAAACGTTATTTTCTTTCATGATGCTAGGAAGAGCAGTGACCATATTCTTTGAATTCAGCAAATGCTGCCCTTTGTTGCTTAAATGGCCATGTCTCAAATGCCATAAATGAGGCACATTAGAATTTTCAGATTTGAAAGCACAATTCTCATATAGAGACATAAGTAGGTGGAAAATTTTATTTTGAGCCATGTCAATATTTGCCACTATTAAATTACTTTTTTTGATCAATGATTTTGCAAGAACAATTATCAAAATTCATTGCATAACCTTTTTGAACAAGCTGCCCCACACTTTGGAGATTTTGAGCTAAATTTGGCACGTAAAGCACATCATGAATAAGTTTCTTAGCTTTTTTAGTGTGGACTGAAATGGTCCCCTTTCCTTCAACTTCTCGCGCCTTTCCATCTCCAAGCTTTACTTCTGATGAAAAGCTTACATCAAGTTCTACAAAAATGTCTTTGTTGCCAGTCATGCTGTTGCTACTACCACTGTCAATATACCAAGCATCTTGTGATTCATTTTCCGCAGACAAACAAGAGTAGAAAAGTTGCTCTTCATTTTCTTCACTTGTAAAATTTTCTTTGTCCTTCTCTTTTTTATTTTGATACCAACAATCTCTTTGGGAATGGTTAGGAATTCGACATCTCATGCATTTGAAGCGACAATTTTTAGAATTATGATTTGATTTATTGTAGATAATGCAATGAGTGGCAAACTTGCCTTGCGTTTTGTGCTCTTCTCATCTTTGTTCTCCTTTGGAATGATTATTTATCTCACTACCCTTTCATCTATTTTGATATTGCTTCTGAAATGTGCCCTTCTTGGAGTTGAAATAACTTTGTTTATTTTCTAAGAGGCTGAGATTGGACTGGAATGCGTGTTCTAATGTACTAGATGATGTTCTGTTAATTCTCTGTTCATGAGCTTGAAGTGAACTCATTAACTCAAGTGCCAACAATTTGGACAGGTCTTTTTATTCCTCTATAGCAGCGACACAATGATCAAATTTTTGAGGTAGACATCTCAATATATTTTCTATCACCTTCTTTCTTGAATGCAATCTCCCAGGCATTGAATTTGATTTACAATTTCAGACACTTTGGAGAAGAAATCTCTGATATTTTCTGATTCCTTCATTTGCAGGTTGTCAAAATCTCTCCATAAGGATTGAAGTTTAATGGAGATAACTTTGTCATTGCCTCGATTTTTTTTTTTTGGCAAAACCTCCCATCCTTCTTTTGCTTTTCTTTTATTGAAAATTCTTGGATAGATAGATTTACTCACCCCTTGTTTAATGTATCGAAGTGCAATGGCATCTTTCTTTTGATTTTCTTTGTATAACTTCTCTTGTGCAGCCGTCCATCACGTGGAATCTCCATCTGCAGGTGGCTCCAGATAATCTTTTTTCGATGACATCGCATAAATCATGACTTATGAAGAAGTCCATCATCTCACTGCTCCAATAGTCATAATGCTCGCCTTTGAATATTGGCACTTCACTTGGAGAGTACTTGAATATTGTAGGGACTGTTGCCAATGTTTGAGTGACTGGTCAAACCCGTTGATAAAGCTCTGATACTAAATTTGTTAGGCACAACAGAATAAAGTGAGGAGGGACTAGAAAAAATGAAGTTGCTATTCTTATTTTTTATTGTGGAAAATAGAGAGTTGCTACTCTAGAGTTTGCTGTTAATACTTATCTTCTTTTAGGAAACATGATTACATTATAGAGAAGTGCAAAGGTCCTTTATATAATTTCCTAATATCCCAGAGAATTCTGGAAGTTACAAAATAACTTTTAACACTCCTGACAAGAGAATCAAGGTTATTTAAATGATATGCAGATGGTCACTAGTTCGCTTAAGAAACCAGGGAAGTGGTATAAAGCGAAAAAAAGTGAATTAAACGATTGTATATGCATGTGTACATATCTGTACATGTACACTGTGCAGCTACACATATGCCATTGTAACAACATTATACTTCACAGTCTTTTCTTACTACTGTATTGCTCATGCATTGCATACAAAAATATTATTAAAAATAATATATATTATTTTGGTGTTAAAGTGAGAACTTTGTTTTGCAATATATGATCAGTTTCAATGCGAAATACATAAAATATTAACTAAATTTATCATTATTGTCTGTGTATATTTATGTTTTATAGCCTAACAAACAATATGTATGTGTATGTATTAGAGAAATTTTTTAATTATATTTATTAATATAGATATATTTGTTAAAACTGATGTATGTTAGCAATTTATTTGATGAATTAGCAAATATTATTTAATAGAATTTGTTTGCCCCCCTATTTTGACCGCCTTATGAACTCATTTTTTTGCACCCTTTCGAGTGACTCCGTGATATTTCTACTTCTATTTCAAGAGAACTTTTGGTTATCTACCCAATTTTTGCAGTAAGAAAAATCATGGTATAAGAGAATGCCTTTATTAATCAAAACAGTCATAATGCATCCCAAATTTTACTTCATTTTACACAAATTATATATATATGTATGTATGTATGTATGTATGTATATATATATATATGTACATATATATGAGGCATGTTCAATGACACCTGAAACAGTTAGCATCTCTTTTGCCTCCCTATTTTCCACCATACATTCACTTTTTCTCTCCCTCCACTAACTCTCTCTCTCCCTCCACTACATTCTTTAATATAAACGAGAGGTGGATTTCAGGGGCTAATAGGGTGCTGAAATTTTGGGGTGCCATTGAACGCTTGCGCACACACACACCCACACACACACACATATATATAAGAAGAAGAAAAAGAAATGTTTATTTCATGATTTTGGGAGAAATGAGCGAGTGCGATCCACACAAGGAGGAGAGCACTCATGAATATTTATTCCTTACCAAAACAAGAGAGCTAACAACAAGCCTGATAGATAGCAGAATTCTCCCGTTACATTAAAAAGAAAAAAAAACAATCCTGAGAACTACAGTCCAGAGAAAAGCTTGCAGAAAAAAATACAAAGACCAACAAAGTAGAGTCCCGAGAAAAGAAAAAACTAGCCTAAACTTGTTGCTGCAAAAAAGAAGACTCACAGATTATAACCAGAATAAAAAAGAACAAAAGAAAAATAATAACAATACGAACCGAACGAAATACAAAACGAAGACAAAATGAGCAAAGATAAAAACACAGGCAGAAATGGAATATACAAAGCCCAAAAGACATACAGCAACAGATAAGCAGAAAGAACAGATTATAGAACAATTGAGGAAAAAGTGGGAAAGAAAAACTAGCCAGAAGCAACAGATGCAACCATAGCATTGGTAATACTATGACAGCTGGATTTAAAATTAAAAATACGAGACCCGGTGTTTTGGAGAGAAAATTAAAATCAGAAAGACTGTTGAGTTTATAAGAAGGGTTCGAAGACCAATTTAAACTAGAAAGGGAAATTCTAAAAATTAGAATATTAAAATTATTATTACGGTCATGAAAAGCATATTGATTTCTTACAAACCAAATATACCAACAAGTAACTAAAAAATAAATATCACATAAAAACCAATTATTAATATTACAATGAAACATATAAGTATTCCAATAAAGATCATAATCAAAACGATCAAAGTTAAAAATAAAATTATAAGGTTAAAAATGAAAGATAAAATAAACTTAGTAATGGGATCATCAAAATACAAATGTGCGATATATTCCAAATTATTGTTACAAGAATAAAAATTATTATTAATAGCTATATTTTCCAATTTAAGAAGCTGAATAATATTAAGTTTACTGTGTAGATAGGCCACATATGTAATTAGGATTTGGGAGGGCCATTGGATTTCCAAAGATAATCAAAAATCTTATTTTCAACCACAAAAAAGTTAAGAAAATTATATAGGGATTTGGAAGTAAAAGAATCACTTTTATCCCAACGTTAACTAAAAGAATCTTATCAAATGTATACAAATCTATCTTGGTACATAATAAGGCGAACTACTTAAGAGTAAGACCAACAAGGGTACGATTAAAACTAAAACTCCAAGGAAATGTTTGATTCTGATTATGAATATTAGAAATCAAAAACCTTTTTAAAAGGGGATTGTTATTGACTCTCCAAATATTGTTAAGGGGTGTCAATTTTTTAAAAAGAAAGAATTTGTTAAGGGGAGTACCAATGCAGAGAGCACCCCCTTAACAAATAAATTTTATTTTACCAAATTAGCCTCCTTTGCAATAATCTCTTTTTCGTTTGTTAATCAAAAAAAATTATACGGTATATTAGTCATACTGCATCAGATTTTTATACCAACTAATCAATAATTACATTTGCCAATATGCATCAGATCAGATGAAAATATATCATTTATAGGAAATCGATATACATATATCGAAGATTTTTTCATACATTATCTCGCCACCGAATTTTTCGATACACCCCATTTTATCCACTTTGACAACCCACCAACGAATACAAATTTCAAAAATGATGAACAATGTTGAACAAAAATATATAATACGGCAGACTTACGTCGTTCATGTCGTTATGCATTAATTCAACTATTTCGGCAATGACAAATCAAAAAAAAAAACGAACATGTTTCACTCAATAAATTTGACACTACGACATTTGGCTCTTAAGACTGGCATAATAAAAACCCTAACCATCATCGTTTCCAAGGCATTATACAATCAAATTTACATACGTTATCAACGGCTTCTCCACTATCTTAGCATCTTAGGAGAAGCGTTTTATGTTCATCTTTTATACCATTATTTCTCCCCAAATAATCGTTTTTTTTTTGTTTGCAAATAATCTAAAGATTTTTTTTTGTGTTTGAGATTAATTGGAATTTCAGATGGTAAGGGTAAAAAGGGAGCATAAAAAAATAAGTATATGACCCCCTACCCTTTTTTTATGATAGAAGTGCTTTTAAAATTTGACCTCCTCTTAACAATATTTGGAGCGTCAATAACAACACCCTTTTAAAATTACAGATGTCATACAGAGCTTTAAATTCAATATTTAAAGGAATGACACAAATCCAACAACCCTCCCAAAACAAAATATTATTACGAGAATGGATAATATAATTAATGCCTAACTTATAAATATCAAAATTAAGAACAACAAAATTCCAAAAGTGCAAGAGATTATTAGAATTATGAAAAGTGCCAAGATTTAGATTAAAATTACCATTATACCATTGATTAGAAATTGATTCTTTCCATAAAGAATTAACATTACAATCATGAAATTTCCAAAAACATTTGCTTAACAAGGAAGTATTAAGATTGTATAAATATTAGACACCTAAATCATCCTCTTTTTTAGTCTTACAGACACAATTCCACTGAAGCAAACACTT